>CM074498.1:27845922-28016886 GCA_037389245.1 Oryzias sinensis | reverse complement strand
GTGTGAAAGGTGCTGAAAAGTCTGGAAACATCAGTCAAGTTTGCTTTTGGATCCTAAGAAACAGAGGTTCAGAGAAATATATCCTTGGAAGCATCACAGAATATGAAGAAGAAAATGTCTAAAGCGCATCAAATAACAGCAGGGGTAATATCCATCCATCCATCCATCCATCTTCCTCCTCTTATCCAGGACTGGGTCGTGGGGGCAGCAGTCTAAGCAAAGATGATCAGACTTCCCTCTTCCTGGGCACTTCCTCCAGCTCCTCTGGGGGGACCCCGAGGAGTTCCCAGGCCAGCTGACAGACATAGTTTCTCCAGCATGTCCTGGGTCTTCCCAGGGGCCTCCGTCCAGTAGGAAATACCCAGAACATCTCCCCAGGGAGGCGTCAAGACTAAATGCCCGAGCCACCTCAACTGGCTCCTCTGGATGTGGAGGAGAAGCAGTTCTACTCCAAACTCTCTCCGGGTGTCCGAGCTCCTCACCCTAAGGGAGCACCCAGCCACCCTACAGAGGAAGCTTATTTCAGCCGCTTGTATTCAGGACCTGGTTCTTTTGGTCATGACCCAGAGCTCATGACCATAGGTGAGTACTGGAACAAAGACTGA
Source organism: Oryzias sinensis (assembly GCA_037389245.1). NCBI lineage: Eukaryota > Metazoa > Chordata > Actinopteri > Beloniformes > Adrianichthyidae > Oryzias > Oryzias sinensis. The sequence continues at coordinate 28,016,281 of CM074498.1, read as the reverse complement.
ACGGTATATTGAGAGCTTTGCTTTCTGGCTCAGATCTCTCTTCACCACAACGGACTGATACAGCGACAGCATAAATATGGATGCTGCTCCAATCCACCAGTCAATTAATCACTCCAGTCTTCCCTCACACGTGAACAAGACTCCAAGATATGTTTAAACTCCTCCACCTGGGGCAGCAACACTCCACCCATCCAGACAGCGCAAACTACCTTTCTCCGGTCGATAAAGCACGAAAAGTGTCCCAAAGAAATGATCATCTATGTAAATCTGCAAATTCAATTAATCAAAGTATTCTTTACTCTGAAATCAGCTCAGGTGTAGGTCTGAAACCAGCCCGTCCCAAAAAGGAAAGATTCTGTTACTTACAATTACAGGACAGAACTAAAATACACACAAAGCTGTGACACACCTGCAAGTCTTATTTATGTTGCTTCAATGATCAAATGCGTGTGTCGTTACAGGACAGAACTAAAATAGCACTGAAGTTAAAGAGCTTGTTGAACAGCCCAGAAAAAAAGGCAGCCGGTGAGCTAACGGCTGGTTCTGTTGCTTTTGTTGTAACTGGATCATGCACTACTTTGTGTCACACAGTAACACAGATTTACAGCTTTGTTTGAAGCATAATAACACACAAGTGAATGCCTCTTTGAGGTTACTCTGATTGAGAGAAAACGATGCCAACAAATCAGACTTTTGGGTTTGCTTTTGCTCATTAAGGCAAAGATCAAAAAAGACAAAATGCACATGAAGTCCTGCAAATTGACAACTTTCAGCCAACTTTGTATTCATTCCTCTAATTAATTGCAGCAAGCCAAAAAGTGTTGAAATGCTGTGGATTTGAGGAAGCCAAGGCACTGATCCAAGCTTCTCCTTAATTTCCTCCTCATGCAGCCTGAAGATGCAGAAGGGAGGGGCAGCTGCACTGAAGTCCCAGAGAAACCTGGGGATGTGGCCTTCATGTGTTTTCACACAGAAATGCCTTTTCTTCTATCCTAGTCATGCTAGGGTTTAATCAACTGGGTTTTGGGGGGTTTACTTTGACTACAGTAGAGGCACTAGATGTTCAGGATGCTGTAGTAAAAGTGGCAGAAGCATGACTGTGTGGAACTGCTGCGATGGAACAAAAGCCATAATGAAGCGGTTGAGCCACAAACCTGCTTGTCTGCAGTTTTTCACACTCAAGATGGGGAAAGAGAATGAGAGATGGTTGCAGATCATGAAATACTCCTTTAGGTTCTGCAGAGTCCAGAAAGTTGCAGCTGCAGAACGACAGGGTGGAGCTGCAGGGGGAGGAGATAAAGAGGGAGGAGCTGCAGGAGGAGGAGATGAAGGGGGATGACCTGCAGGAGGAGGAGCTGCAGGAGGAAGAGCTGCAGGGGGAGGAGCTGCAGGGGGAGGAGCTGCAGGAGGAGGAGCTGCAGGAGGAAGAGCTGCAGGAGGAAGAGCTGATGGAGACGGATGCTAGCTTCTCTCCACATTTAGCAAAGAACTGACTGTTTTTTCCTTTGAGGAAATCAAAGCGTTACCTGTGTGGTTCAGAAACTTAAGACACTTCATTGAAAAAAAGGGACCACCAGTCTTTGACAACATATGATTAAGAAGCTTTAATGGACAGGCAGCAAAAAATGCGCCAGAGAACATCTCAGAAGAAAGAAAAGAAAAGGAAAAAAGGTATTAGAGATGTCATGTCAACTCCACTAAAATATTTTGACATGTCTATAATAAGGATATTGAATTCCCCAAAGAAGCTACTTTTTCTTTCTGTACATCTGAAGGTTTCCCCGTGTGTTCTGCATCTTTAAAAGAAGCAGCCGTAAACAGAATCTTTGCTCAAACGTCTATTTACTGTGTCAGAAGGTATGGAAATGAGATGGGGCGAACTAAGACGAGGTGTTTGCTGACAGCTCTTGAGGAGCTCCAGTCTTGTGGAAGAATTCAGCAGTAAAAATCGTCATCACAATATTGGATACAAGGCATAACTAGCAATGCCACAGGTGTTGCTTCCATTCCGGATGATCCGCATGTAGCCGCCTTCACCCCAGCTGCTTCCCCAACTGGAAAAGAAGCAGAAATTCCTGGTTACTGATCATCAGGGGCAGAAAAAGACCTGCTGGGACATCTTCCGAGGCAGCTGACCTGTTTTTAATGATCCAGTAGTCTTGTCCCTCTTCTGAGCCATAGCCGACCAGCAGTACTGCGTGACTCAGACGGTTTGGGTCGCAGTTGGGCTCGTCATAAATTCCTGCGAACGTTACAAACACTTTAATGACGAAACGCCAAACATTCCAAGGTAGACATATATTTACACAACATTTTTGCAGTATCCAATCAGCTTCAGCCCCTTCTGATCACTCATGTGATCAGCTATTTAAAGGAGGGAACACCGGAGGATTTCACTGTGACTGCCAACCTGAGCTGTAGAACAGGAAACTTGCATGATCAGCATCAATCGCCACGGTGATCGGGCCAATAGTTGCCACGGCATCAGCCAGAGCCTGTTCATCTCCCTGTGGGATGAATCTGTAGTCTTTGATGTGAGCCACAGCAAGCCTACTGTCATAGAAACAAGGCTGTGTGTCCTGTGGAGAGAAACATGCATGACCCTCTGGCTGCAGGCACATGTTCTCCCGAACAGAAGGTTGACCCTCACCACCGACGTGTACGGGTAGCTGTCTGTCGTCTGCAGCCCATTGCTGAGCACGTAGTCATAGGCACTGGCCATCCAGGCACCACTGCACCCATGGGTACCATAAGGTCTTGAACAGTCCACCAGGTTTTGTTCACTCAAAGATAAAAGCTGCCCTGTTTTCTTGACGATTTGTCCTTCTATCGCACCTGTTGTGCTGAAAGCCCAACAAGAACCACAGTAACCCTGCAAAGAGGATTCCACTCACTGATTGAACTCCGATTCACAGGTAAGGCTCACAAAGGGACGTTATGGGATGTCTTACCTGGTCTTTAACTTCAGTGACATAGCCCATGTTTCTGTAGTCAACAAACCCAGCCTCTGATTTCCTTGCATTGTAACGCAGCCGGCGGGCAGAGACTTCCTTTCCTCTCTTTACGAACTGGGCGTTCATCACAGCTCCTTGCAGAACTCTGTACTCCTGTCCTGTCTTAGTGCGTTAAATACAAGAGAGTCTGGACTTCATATTTAAGATGGACAAAAAATCCTCATTAGAAACTGAATGACGTAACTACTCACTAAGTCTCCATATTTATTCATGCCCATAGAGAAAGGCCTCTTCCCCGTGAGAAACCTTTGGTTGTGATCGTTGATCATCCTGTGATTCTCCTCCCAGATAGCTCTCCTCTGCATGTCATCCTAAAAACAGACAGAAGCAATAGCAACTCCCGTCTCCGCTGAATGTGGCCGCATAGCTTCAGATTCAGACCCACTCTTTCCTCGTAGTTTATGCCATTGATGCTTTTCCAAATTTCCCACTCAGTCAGGACCGCCTCGTCCGAGTCAGAGCGCACGTGTTGGGGGCTGCAGAGCAGCATGTACAGCAGCGTGGCTCGCAGCAGAAAGCTGCTCTGCTGACCTGCAACGGATGCCCAGACAGTCATTCACACTCAAAAAGTGTCTTTCTGTGACAGAGGATGGAAGAACAGCATTCAAACAGACGGCAGCTTTTACTCTGTCAACCGTTCCAGAAAGCTCCACTGGAACTGAGTTCTATCTTTTAATCCACAATAAAACCGCACTCTCTAATCCGAGTCTTTCAGCAAACAACCACTGCATTAAGAATTCACTCTTTCATGTTCTTTATCTTCTTCCAGCTTTTAGGCTTCCTACAGTTATAAATAGAAAGCCTGGGCATGCTTACCTGCACTCATGCAAGTCCTCTCTGTTGCCATTTTTGACAGCACCTCTCAGACTATACACAGAACCAGACTAACTATCAACCTGCCTTATATAGTTTTTGAAGTAATTGCTTGTTTCTACTCTAGGTTTAGTCAATCCCTTAACCAGCACTTTTGGCAGCAGCTGTCTCTGGCATTAGTCAACAAAAATAAGTTGCTTTCCCTGCTCAGACTCTGCAGGCCTATAGTTATCATTTAGAAACAGCTAAAGGTGCAAAACTGTAAATCCTTCAAATATAGGTCTATGACTGATCACAACACCTGGCATCAAAATTTCCAAAGCAATATTGAAAGATCTACTTTAGTCATGTAAAAGCGCCAATGAATGTATGCAATGCTGTTCTACTCTGAGCATTATTCTGCTTTCAGATTTATACCAGAGTACAGAGACAGTCGCTGTGGTTCCACGTGCCAAATATCTTTGATCGGATCAAAGATCTGATTAGAACTCAACTGTGTACATGGGCCCAGAAAAACTTTATCAAATTATAACAAACGTTTACGTACACCACACTGTTGGTCGGAACAAATCATGTGGACGTGTGCAGAACTCTCTAAAATACCGGAAACGACTGTAGAAGAAGAAATATTGAGTTCTGTTGTTAACAAACAAGCTGCAGCGTAGAGAGAGAGGATCTTCTAAATGTGCTTTTATTATTGTTATGATTATTATTAAGTGTTTATTCGCTCATATATTTTTTTTAATCCGTGCTTTATTTCTTGGCGGAACCAAGCCGAAAGAAGGGTTAGGATTGGGCTAATACGTGTCAACAACAACATTTAGCCGTGGATGTAATTAAAATCCATGTGGTCAAAGCTGCAATCTGCATCTAGACTGAACGTAAATATGAGGGAATAACATCAGCCTCTGTGTATGCACGACGATCAGATCAACTATCTGCATAACCCACCCATGTCCATCGGACAGAGATTTTGATCCGAATGACTCTGATTGGGGCAGACTATTCTGAACGGCGTGTTTACATGATGCATTTTTATTCTGATCAGGCGTTCATTCTGATTACTTTTGTCCATATAATCACAGCTAATTGTGAACTTTGTTGCTGTTCAGTTGTAAATCTTCTCAGTTGAGTCATAAGTATTTTTCTCATTAGATTAATTCACACAGCATTTCTGAATCAATCTGAGCCCACTGTGTCCCTGCATTGCACCCAAAAGCCTCTCTAAAACTATTGGCCTGTTTGGGATTTTTGATTAGCGAGTATGACAATGGGGAGTGGTTTGAAGTAATTCACTCCCTCCTAATAGTTTTAGCAGTGACAGACTTAGCAGTTTGGGGGAAACAATAACATGAGGACCTCTTTAGTGGTTGTATTGATCTATCTTTGGTTAACGTTCATTAAATAACTCCTTCACTGATCCACTTTCACACAGCATCCATGTCAAGATTTCAAATGTTTGGAGAATCGTTTAAAAACTGAAATCACATTGAAATCTTCAACAAATGTTTTTTTAAATATAAATTATTTTAATTTTGTTTTATTTTCAACTAATTTATTAAATAGACTAATTCATTACTCGTTCACTCTGTAGTAGGAACAAATGAGGTTTTTCTGTCTTTTCTTTAATTTATCAGAAAGAAGGCAAGAGAAGTAAAAAAAATACTTAATTGATGGAACAAAACAGTACAGTACAATTAAAAACGAAGAAATATTTTCAAAATGGTCATTTTCTGCCCCTCCCTTTGCCTTTCCTCTCCTTTCAAATTCTTGACTTTCTTTATCCTCTTATTGATTTCCTCTGATTCTCTCTTTTGTCTTCCTTCCTGCACATTAGGTTTGTTGTTGAACTTACATTGTTAGAATTTAGTATGAGATGGATTTCTTTTTTGTTCTTTTATTGCATCAACAGTATACCGATAACAAGCGTTTTCACCGCCGTTGGGATATCTACGCTTCATCTTATCATGTTTTTTGTCTTTTAAGATCTCTTCAAAGGGTTTCAGTCTGATTGTGAACTTGCTGTTGACGGAATATTCCATTGCTGCAGAGGGGTGGGGTGGGGGGGGGGTGAAACACATTCACATGTGCAGGCTTATGCCATTTCAGTTATTTGGGGGGTTTTTGTGTCTGAATTCCTTCACTACTCACTACATGGTGCCTTCACCATTTTTTAGAGCTGTCTGAATCTACTTTTCCGAAATTGAGTGCCCTAAAAATTTCCCCCCAAAAAACAGTGTGCATGGATGCTCACTAGATCAGTGAATATAGAGCATTGCGTTTGAACAATTTTTGAGAAAACAATGTATTTAATTATATTTTTTAAATAAACTATCAAGATGACCATCGTAAAATGTTTTAATTAGTGTAATCGATAATGTCATATTTCCCGTTTTAAAAAAAGTAGTAAACATTGCTTTTAAAATCCAGGAAACTAGACAGTACCACACTATATAGTTTTTTAGTAGTTATGGAGCATGGAGGGAACCTCGGACATAGCCAGAGTTAAATAGTAAATTATTTAAAATAAAAAAAATTTATGTGGGGAACCAAACACTCTGGGGGTCCCAGGCAATCGCCCACCTTTGGCTAATCGTAAGTCCGCCCCTTGAGTTTTAGCACCGCCCCAATCAACAGTGAATTTGCTGAAAAGCCTATTAGAAGCAATAAGACTACGTGAATTAAAAAAAACGAAGTTACATTAATATTTATTAACTATAATGAGTAAACCTGAGAATAAGGACTGAAGCTTTTCCTTTCAAATAACCACCGTTTTTGCAGCAGACTGCGCTCCCGGGCGCCCCCTGGTGGCCGCGGGTGGACTCTGCAGGCTCTCTGCGGTCCGCGCTCAGCTGACCGGCCGCCTGTCTGACGGCGGTGAGCGGCCCGGCTACACCCAAACACAGTGCGGCAAAAACCATCGTCTGGCGCTCAGCAGCGCGGCTAATGAGCGGCTGCGCGGGAAGGAGAGCCATGAGTCACGACTGAGCTCTAACAGCATGTCGTTCAAGGTAAACCGTGCACGACCGGCGTCTCACTCTCGCACACTCCATCCTAAAACATGACAGCGTCACCGTAGGGGCCGCGCAATCTGTCATTTGATCACGTGCCGAGCTCCGGCAGGAAACCTGCAGCTGACATGACATGAACTTTTCCTCCATCGTGGAGTCAGGCTGTGCTGGTGACGCAGCCATGACCTCGAGATATTCTAGAGAGCTGATTGGTCGTTGTGTCAAATAAAGTAGATTAGTATTTCAACACTGACTATAGTTTTTACTGCTGAACAGACTTTCCGCTGCTGTTATTGTCAGCAGATGTGATGCCAACGTGTTGGTTTCTGGGTGAAAGTGTTTTGTTTGTTGACCCTCCAGAAGGACACCCCCCTGGTCAATGCTGTGTTCTGGGCGGCAAAGAGAGGAAACCTGCCTCTGCTTCAGCTGCTGCTCAACAGTGGTCGAGTGGATGCAGACTGCAGAGACAGCGTATGGATGCTGCATGTCCTGGCTGCTCAGCTGCAGAGACAGTATGAATGCTGCATGTCCCAGCTGCTCAGCTGCTTGTCATAGTATTTTTCTTGTTGTTGTCCCATCAATTCAGATGTTCAGAGTTTCATGTTGGAAACCGTCTTAGCTCTACATTTGTGAGATTCCTAGGCAGTGGTTCTAATTTTAAACATGAGTCTTAACATTTTTGTCTCTCTAGGTCGGGACAACAGCGCTGATGGTGGCGTCTCATGGCGGTCATTATGATTGTGTCAAAGAGCTTATCATGCAGGGAGCAGACATCAACTATCAGAGAGAGGTGAATTCATTTCAGGAACTGCTTTCTGCCTGATTTGCTTAAATGTTGTGTGAACCGCTCAGAGCTTCTGTGGGATGAGAGTCTCTTTCTGCTGTTGTGGTTTTTGAAGCTCCTCAGAGCAGCGTCTCTGTGTGTGTGAGTGACAGGAGCTTCACAGGAACGACCCCTGAATTCTGGCTTATTGTGTTGTTTATTTCAGAACCATCATAGGTGGTGCTTAACGTCAGGGTTAAAGTCACAGACATGTTTGTCTTTTTTTATCGTCCTTCCCAGACAGGTTCCTCTGCGTTGTTCTTCTCCTCCCAGCACGGATATCACGATGTTGTAAAGCTCCTGTTTGAATTCGGTGCCTCCACTGAATTCCAGACAAAGGTATGCGGCGGTGACGCCTCTCACAGCCTTTTACATGCTGGGTGTGATGTGGAGCGCTGTGATGCTATCTTCTTTTAAATGTGTAGCGACAGCAGCCAATCATGCAGAAATCCTGCCCTTTTGAGCCTCACTGCCTCTTCATCTGACTTCTGTTTTCTCTCTGGACGCTTCTGAACGTCTGTGTCTGCGGTGTTCCTGTCCCGTGACAGGACGGCGGCACCGCGCTCACGGTCGCCTGTCAGTACGGACACTCTAAAGTGGTGGACCTGCTGTTGAGGAATGGAGCCAATGTGCACGACCAGCTGAACGTGAGAGCCTTTACGTCTGCAGCCTGCTGTTAGTCTGCATCCCTTCAGGTTCAAAGTCACAAATGTGATGTTTAGCCTCCCGTGCTGCGGCAGGAATCCAGCCTCTCAGCTGTCTCCAGACTAGGTCGTGTCTGAATTCCTTCCCTACTCACTATATAGTGCGTTTGCCATTTTCTAGTGCTGTCCGAACCTACAATTCCAAAATCCAGGGCCCTAGAAATTACCCAGAAGTCTCTGTGAAAAACCAGTGTGCATGGATGCTCACGAGATCGGCGAATATAGACCACAATGCATTGCGTTGAAACAATTTTTGCCAAAAACATATATTTCAATGTATTTCTTTTAATAAACCATCAAGGTTTTTATCTTCAGAAGACAGTGGACTCATAAATAATCGTCAAAAAACGGCTCATATCAATTAAATTTTAACTTAGTGAAATCCATGACGTCATATCTGCCATTAAAAAAAAAAGTAGTGAGCGTGGCGGCCGAATGCTTTTAAAATTTTAAAATTCAGGGCGCTACACAGTGCCGCTATATAGTTTTTTAGTAGTTAGGGTGGGAATTCGGACACAGCCTTAGTGCCTGTTGTACATGTTGGACAAGCCTATTAGGGGGGAAATTATATTTCTTTTTAGAAAAACCAAAAGTTGTGCTTTTCTTCAGTTGGAAGACTTTCTGAGAGTTTTGACTGATTTTTCAGGATGGAGCCACTCCTCTTTTCCTTGCTGCTCAGGGCGGTCATGTGACTGTGATTCGTCATCTCCTATCATGTGGTGCCAAGGTTAACCAGCCTCGAGAGGTAAAGTCTGACCGTTTCTGACGCAGTCGACTACATAATGATGTCATTCCTAAGGAGTCGCAGGTCTAGTTGTCTCATTTCTCAACAGCAAAGGCTATAAAAAGACTGCTGATAACACAGGAAGTTACCGGAATAAGTCACATGACGCTTTGTCGTGTCAGATTCCAGATTTCATTTGTCACACGCATTGCTTTCACGAGCAAAACAGGTCGTCTTTGTTTATAGGTGTAACTTTGTCTGAACAGGTTTGGAGTCTCCTTAGTCACCACTGGTTTGCAGGGTTTGTCGCGTCTAGTTTAACAGAACCTTTTGCTACTTGAGGAGTTTCTTTAGTGCGTCGCTCCACTGCTGGTTTTAGTTGACAATGCAAAATGTAGTCAACATTAAGAGAACCCAACTGTGCAATAGTTCTCCGTTCCTTTAAAGAAAGAAGCCGGAACAGCAGGAATTTAGTCCAGAGGAAAGCAGTGAAATCCTGGGGGTTGTTGGTTTGTCTCCCCGCCCACATGTCCACGCCTTCTCCAGGACGGCACCACGCCTCTGTGGATCGCCGCTCAGGTGGGCCACAGCCAGGTGGTCAAGGTGCTGCTGTCACGTGGAGCGGATCGGGACGCCGTCAGACAGGTGCGTGTGGGGAAACCAGAGAGTTAAAGAATGCCAGTCTTTGATTGGCAGATAGGTTTATATTGCAACATGTGTGGTAGAGAACCGTCTTTTTTTGGAGGGTCTCCAACTTGTGTGACAGACGACCTTTTCTTTGTCCTTCCAGGATGGATCCACAGCTTTATTCAAAGCAGCTATGAAAGGACACAACGACGTGATCGAGGAGCTCCTGAAGTTTTCTCCATCTCTGGACCTTCTCCAGGTAAAAGGCGGCGTTCTTGGCGTTGTCCGTGCCGGCAGAGCAGATTCATGCCCCCGTTTGTCTGCAGAATGGCTCCACTGCCCTCCATGCTGCTGTGATGGGTGGAAACGTTCAAACAGTTCGGCTGCTGCTGGGGGCCGGAGCAGACCCAACCCTACCGGACCAGGTGACGGTTAGACGGCACGCGCGGGGGGGGGGGGGGGGGCAGCTGTCGGCCACTCTTAAAGGTTTTCCTCCTGGTCATCTTGCAGAAGAACAGACTACCTGCAGACCTGACGAAGAGCCATCGCATTCTGATGCTTTTAAGTCAGAAGACTAGACATGAAGGAGGCTCATGACATCCTGGTCAGCAGAAGACCTGCAGAGGAAATCGACCTGGAAGCTGCACAGCACATGCGTGCAGATGTAAACATATAAACGTCTGTGATGCAGAACTTGCCGTTTGTTTGGTCTGTTTCTTCTTAGAATAGAAATATAACACGTGATTTATTTGCCTTTTGAATAAAAACATGTCCTCCAGGCCTGTGTTTGTGGTGCACGTCTACCCAGGCGAAGACGATGATGGGACGCAGTTCCTCCGTCTTTAATTCAAATATCATCCACGCGACTTCAACAGCTTCAAATGCAGCTTCCCTGTCTGCTGAAGAACGGACAATCTGTCACCACTTCACTAAAGTCAAATTCATTCATACGCCGCTGTTTTGTCAAAGAGTCGTTTCCAAATAGATTTCACAAAATCATGAGGAAGTGAGCAAACTGATGTCAATTTTGATCAAATTCCCAACCAATCTAAAATCCTAAGAAATGCTGTATAAAGAACATTTATGATCTGGATGTGAGGAAGATAATTGCATTTTTGTGTTGACCATCTGTTTGTTAAGAGTTTTTGGGATGTTTTTTTTATTTCTGGTGTTCTTCCAAAGTCTCTGTTTTAGTAAAATTGGAAATTTCAAAATCTAAACCCCTGTTTAATATTTTAAGGAGATTGGTTTATATTTTCATTTCTTGAGATTCATGACAAATAAAAAGCAGGAAAGTTTCTCACCTTTTATGAAACGTTTTATTGTTTGTCTGTTTTTTTGTTCACTTATGTAAATTATTTGTTTTACAATCATGTTCTTTCAAAAAGCGATGATGGGACAGATGTCTTCCTTCACAGAGGTTCGGACTGAAGTTGATTGACAGCATCGTCGGGTCACGTGATCTCCGCGGAAATGGAGCTTTGGATGCGGAAGAATCAAACCAGGATGTTTTTGTTCTGCGTTTACTGTTGTTCTTTCATCAAACGAGTGTAAAAAAAAGTTCCTGCCGCGTTTGTAAACCTTTGTGGGCTTTTCTGGAACCAAATCAGCCGCGTTTTCCTGACATCATTACCTGTTTGCGATGGCGTCCGGTAATTTACAGGTGAGTTTAACAAACTTCCTTTACCTGCTGCTTCTTCGTTAGCATGAAACGAGGACTCTTTTGTTCGGCTTTTAATAGGAAACAACCATTAAATCCAGTCTTCGTTTGGTCAGTAAACGGTGACTGTCGGTTTCAAGTCTTTTGAAGGATTCTAAGCATTATTCGGCTGTAAGCGGTGAAGTTAGTGTCAGGTTGGACACACGGTGTCTCTTAGGGACCGTCAACAAATTAACAAGTTCATGATATGGCGGGGATTTTAAGCCAAATCTTAGACTCTGCTTTGCAAAAAGAAATGGATTACTGTGAAACATTTCATCAAGTTGTGTTCAAAGGATCCTATTCATTTTACTATGTTTTTATAAAAAGAAAAGGTTACTTTTCTGATGTGATCTAAGGAATCCAAATAAATGCCGAATTGTGGCACCGACATACCAACACCAGACACGCCAAATTATTTTGCAATCACAGATGCAGAAAATATCAAATTAATTTTTTATATTAAAATTTCAGAGGTTCTCAATTGACATCTGGAATGATCCCAACCTAAAACCGACTTCACCGCGGGACAGCTGTTACTCCTTTTTGGTCAAATACTCAACTACTCCCGAGCTCCTTTGTGCTGCACCTGTGCGCAGGTGTTCCAGGTGTGATCTGTGATCTGATAGTCCTCTCTACAAACCACACATGGACCTGTCTGAACCGTTCTTTCCAGCACATCAGCTTTGGCCCTGAAATCCGGGGTTCCGGGCCTGAATTCAGAGGATTGCTGTCGTCGATGTTCAGTCAGGATGTGGGCGTGTCTTTGAGGAGTCCCTGCTTCTTTCCAAACTTTGACGTGTCTTCACGTTTGTCCTCAGAAAGCTATAGATCTGGCCAGCAAGGCTGCGGAGGAGGATAAAGCCAAAAACTACGAGGAGGCTCTCCGCTGTTACCAGCACGCCGTGCAGTATTTCCTCCACGTGGTCAAATGTGAGCGACCCCGACGGCGTTGGTGGGATCTGTATTTTTGCCTCTATGCGCTTGTGAGCTCCGTGGTGTCGTTGCTGCAGATGAGACTCAGGGGGATCGAGCAAAGCAGAGCATCAGGGCCAAGTGTGCGGATTACCTGGACAGAGCTGAGCAGCTGAAGGAATACCTGAAGAAGAAGGAGAACCAGGAGACGGCCAAACCCGTGAAAGAGGCGGGGGACAAAGGGTGAGAGGGCATTTTCCTAAGTATGGGGACTGGGCTTAATGAAGGAATTCATCCTAATTGAAGTGATCGTCAATGAAACCTTGCTATGACCGTTCATCCACCCGTCAGTCATCCCCTGTGTTTTTACAGGAAAAAAACAGCTTTTTGATCGTTTTGATGGATATTTTCTCATTTTAATATTGAAAGTTCCACCTTTCTTCACTCTAAGCCACAAGTTCAGATAAAACAGTTTTTTCTTAATCTAACAGAAGTTTCTTTTGACGGAAATGAAGAAAAAAAAGGCATTTGTTTGACCCCTATGGTATTGAACGGTAAACGGAAGTGAATTGGGATTTGGAAATCCGGCTACATTTAAGAATTCCTCAGAGACGAAGCTGCAGGGAGACGGCGAGGAGCCCCCTCCCTGCTGATCGTTCCTTTTAAGTGTAGATTTAAAAACTCCTTTTTTGATTTCATTTCAGAATTGAGAGTGACGAAGGCGACAACCAAGAGAAGAAGAAATTCAAAGACCAGCTCTCAGGTGAGGGGAACGTTGGCGGTGGCTCCTCTGTCCCTGCGTGCGGCGCCGCTCACCGCTCCCTGGTGTCTTTCAGGCGCCATCGTCATGGAAAAGCCCAACATCAAGTGGAACGATGTAGCCGGCCTGGAGGGGGCCAAAGAAGCCCTGAAAGAAGCCGTCATTCTGCCCATTAAATTCCCTCACCTGTTCACAGGTACCCCCACCCCCACCCCAACCACCACGCCGTCCGTCCTTCCAGACACCGCTGCCACGGCTTCTTAGCAGAAATGCTGTTTCCATCTGTGCAGGAAAGCGAACTCCTTGGCGGGGGATCCTTCTGTTCGGCCCTCCTGGAACCGGAAAGTCCTACTTGGCCAAGGCGGTGGCGACAGAAGCCAACAACTCCACCTTCTTCTCTGTGTCCTCCTCCGACCTGGTGTCCAAGTGGCTGGGGGAGAGTGAAAAGTGAGCGTTGAGTTCTTTCTGCGAGGACGAAGCCAGAAGCACGAGGACAGATCCATATCCCTCCTCTTCCATTTCTCTCTCTCCAGGCTGGTGAAGAACCTCTTCGCTTTAGCCAGAGAACACCGGCCGTCCATCATTTTCATCGATGAGATCGACTCTCTGTGCGGCTCCAGGAGCGAGAATGAAAGCGAAGCAGCTCGTAGAATCAAGACAGAGTTCCTGGTCCAGATGCAGGGTGAGAGGACGCCACCGAAAGCTGGGGGTTGACCCCCACTGCCAGACCTTCTCTTTCCATCACTGTCTCCAAAAGTCTGATGGTCAGGATTTGAATTGAAGGAGGTTTTCAGCCTTTTCTAGGCTCCCCTGGGACCCCCACTTCCTCATGGACGGAGGTGGGCGGCCCCTCCCTTGCTCTCTCATGGAGCGGGTCTCCCTGGCTCATGCCTGGGGTTGGGGAGGGGAATGCCCGAAACTCACGGGTGGTGGTGGGCTGCTCGTCTAGGGCTGGGGGGGGGCAGGGCCCACTGACGGGGACAGAGAGCAATCCTCCTGGCTGGGCTGGGGGCTGCTCTCTCCGTGCCCCTATGCCTCCCTGCTCTTTGGTGTTGGGTGTCTGCTGGACTTCCCAGCGGCTAGATTCCCTCGATCTGCTGTACCATGCTGGTGTGGGGGGCCCTGGCTACCGCTACCACTTCGGCGGGGGTCTTGTTGTGGGAATGACCGGAGAATCTCCCTCTTTTTACATCCCATCACCCACCTCAGCAGAATATAAACACCTGAGCAAAGGTGTCAGCTCACCTTTGTACAATAGTATGTGTGACTGAATGAAATGCTTTACATGTGTTGGTGTGTGTGTGCGTGCGTGCGTGCGTGCGTGCGTGCGAACATGTTGACAGGATTGTGTGTGAAGATTTTTGGTGCCAACAGGTATGTTTGTAACACTTGAATATGTGTGCGGACAGGCCCCGCCCCTTTTAGAGTAACATTTACACCAGAGAGTAATGATGACCAAATTCCATCAACTTGATGCTTAATGATTGAACCCCCCACCCCCACCCCACCCCACCATGTCCACTTCTGTAATCCTCTTCCAGATTTGTTTTACTCCCCGTTTTCCTCTTTTCTTCTGTGCCCTTATCCCCCTGTCTCCAACATCCCCCTCTTCTTTCCTCTTCTTCTTTTCCGTCCGGTCCAACAGAAAAAAAAGAGACATGTGTAATTATTATGAACAAAGTTACGACTAAATTACAAAAGGGGTTTACATAGATAAACCCCTGGTGTGTCCGAAGGTCCACTGCTGTTGTAACAGTAAAATGTGTCCAACTCAAGACGCCTTTAGCTCCTGTCTGTCTGCTCAGCTGTTGGTCAGGACAAGTTTAAAAACACACAAGTGTTTTTCATGCCTCAATGAAGTTGTGAAAAGTCCCTGAACCGCTGTGGTTCTGGCCTTTTCTTAGGTGTTGGAAATGACAACGAAGGGATCCTCGTCCTTGGAGCAACAAATATACCGTGGACGCTAGACTCAGCCATCCGAAGAAGGTCAGTCATTTCTAGGGAGGGGACCCCCCTCCACTATGGTCTCATCCTCTCCCCCCTGGAGGTGGAAAACAGATGAAATGCTTTCCGTCTAAAGCCAAGTCTCCTTTAGGTTTGAAAAGCGGATTTACATTCCTCTGCCAGAGGAGCATGCTCGCTCCTCCATGTTCAAACTCCACCTGGGCTCCACCCCCAACAACCTGACGGAGGCAGACTTTGTCACGCTGGGCAGAAAGACGGATGGTTACTCTGGAGCAGACATCAGCGTCATAGTCCGGGACGCCCTGATGCAGCCTGTCAGGAGGGTTCAGTCCGCCACTCACTTCAAGAAGGTGAAACCACGGAAGGCTGCGGCTACTTTTCAAAAGATGTAGACCAGCTTAACATCTTCACCGCTTTGACACGCTGACTCAGGTCCAGGGCTCCACGTGGAACAATCCTGGGGTTGTGGTGGACGACTTGCTGACGCCGTGCTCACCCGGCGATCCGGGCGCCATGGAGATGGCGTGGATGGAAGTTCCTGGAGACAGACTTTTGGAGCCGATTGTGTGCATGGTGAGTGTGCACTCAGCTGCTGGTAACCACGGGGACTGAGGCTTGACTGTGATTTGCTGGGTTTTCTCACACAGGCGGACATGCTTCGCTCAGTAGGCAGCACCAAGCCCACGGTCAACGAGCAGGACCTGGAAAAGCTGAAGAAGTTCACCGAAGACTTTGGTCAGGAAGGCTGATGCCGCTTTGGGGCAGCACCAGAGCGGCTGGCCCCTGCAGAGGCTCCTGTTTACGTTTAAAGCTCTTTCCTCTCAGAAATCTATATGAACAGGTATTTTTGTCACCGTTAGGTCAACAGTTGGAGGAAAGGTCATTTCCACTAGGAATCTGTTTTTCTGACACTAAGAACGCCGCCTCATGGAAGGTGGCTCATGTTGCACTTTGAGACTTTTCTTCCTAGTGACTCATGGGGGGTTGGGGGTCTTCTTTGAACTTATTTACTCAGTTTCTCTGTAGAACTACAAGCCAAACCTTCTGGGTTTGATGAGGGTGACTGAATGGAAACAGCTAGTCTTTATGTGAGGGTTAATGGCCGCCGAGGTGTCCGTTATCAGAACTTAACGGACGACATCAAAGCCAGAGCCGTCAATACGGTTGCTGCCGTACGGTCATTTCTGATAATTGTCACGTTGAAGGCCATCATCCCGCTGATACCACGGTCACTTAAGAAATGAATATTCAATAAATTTTTACTACCGTATTCATGTTATTTTTTTTCAGTTTAAATCGCTTTCTCACAAAATAAATGGACTGATGGGTGGTGCTGTGTGTTGTTATGGTAACGGCTGAGCCGGCACTGACCTGGACTGCAGCGGCAAAGGAAACTGATATCTATGCTGATCGTTAAAGCAGCAGTTCAGGGAGAAAGTTCACCTCTTATCTCTTGTTTTTGTCCGGACGATGAAGTTAAAGGTTGTTTTACAGAAGCCAGCGCAGAACATTTAAACTATGTGATCGGGACTTCTTTTTCAGGTGTGCGTTATCACTTTTTAAGTAGCAGCCAATCAGAATCCAGTATTCACCCAGACCATGGAATAAGGATGCTTTATTGCTTCTGCTGAATAGACAGACCTGCTCTGACATTAGAGCTTCTTCATCTATGGTCGTGAATCTCATCGTGTTCTGTGAACAACTTTCAGGGATGATAAATGAGACAAAAACAAGTTTGTTACTATTTTTATTAATCACACATTTCCTGAACTCGTTTCAGACTCGGGAGGAGTTCTCCAGGCAGAACGCAGTTTAGCTTTAATCCACTTTTGAAAACAAAAGGCCATAGTAGAAGTTCTATGTTTTTTTACCTCAAATATTAGCTTTTAGCATTGCTAATGCACAATCATGAACCTTAAGCACCCCTATATGAAACACTGTTCCTGGGGCTTAAACTGCATTTCAAATAGAATAAATGAATACAATTCAATTGACATGAAAAATGGAAGGCCTTTATGAGGAAACATGGTTGAAAAGATGTTCACGCTAACATACGGATCTAAAGTGCAGAAACCATTATTTAAAACAAGTCAACAGCTGCTAATGAGAGGAAAGCACCAAAGGATGCACACGCTCAGAAAATCTAATGGTAAGGGTAATCTTTTCCCTTTTCTTTGGGTGATTTTGATAAACATCAAAATCAGATGACTCCAAACAAGGCTCTATAGTGGCAGGAGGCAATTGTGTGAAGTTGTGCGTGTTGGTTTTAAAGGCTGCATTCGCCATAAACGGTTAGCAAGGAGAAGATTCACAACAAACCTGAATGGGAGTAAACAAAACCATCCAGAATGCACACCCACTGTGCTCCAGGACAGTGACATAAATGTGCTTGAGAGGAACTGAAGTGTGCATACATAAGGAGTGTTTCCTGTCTTTTAGAAGTCAGTCATGTTTTTGTTAAGACTGTTCATGTTAAGACACGTCAAAAAGGTTGCCACACAGCCAAAGTGCTTCTAGTATTCGGGACGTATGCCTCCACCTGTCACTCTTCTCAGACGTACCCCGACAGACTTCATGAAAGTGAGCGGACACATAACATGCAAAAACTTTAAAAGACGGAGAAGAGGGATAGAGCCAAGCCAGTGGCTGCTCCAGCGAGCATGCCCAGAGCCACGTCTCCGCCGTCCTCACGCTGCCGCTCCTGAATGACCACGTGGTTCACCGCAGCGCCTGGGAAACACCACAAAGGACCGGGCTTACTGCCACCCTCTCTCATCTGGAGCTGTAGCACGCATGCCGTGTAAAAACTCACCTTGGTACTGATGCGGATAAGCAACGGTGTTTGGCGCCCCTTCAGCAGAGTACACAACCTGTGTGGCGTTGAGAGGAAGAGCCGTATAATCTCCATACGGGCCTGGAGCGTAAACCTGGACAAGAAGTGAGCAGAGATTCATGAAGCAGCATCAGTAAAATGATGATCGTCTGCATTCAATCAAGACGTTTAACCGTTTGCCTCTAATCTACACATAGGTGATTTTTTGTTTTTGTTACCTTTTATGGACCACACTCATGTAGGGCATTAAGGTGTTCTGTGTTTCTCTCTGAATACTTTGGAACTCATGTGCACAATTGTTGTTTGTCCAAAAAGGATGTACAGACAATAGTGTCTGTACTCTAGTGAAAATAAAGAGACTGAACAAATGGATCGATGGATCCGAGCTCACCATTTCCGTGAAATGCCACGCACGGTTTACAG
Organism: Oryzias sinensis; assembly: GCA_037389245.1. Taxonomy (NCBI): domain Eukaryota; kingdom Metazoa; phylum Chordata; class Actinopteri; order Beloniformes; family Adrianichthyidae; genus Oryzias; species Oryzias sinensis. The sequence continues at coordinate 27,997,970 of CM074498.1, read as the reverse complement.
CAGAGCATGACATACGACAGTCACTCCTCTCTGTTTTTGTAATAAAACGCCTCAAATGTTAATAGAAAAGTATCTTTACGTAATACTACTGTGTAGTTTTTAATAATCAGTACATAAACAATGTTATGTACTAATTTATATAATATATTTATGTATATAATTTCTATCTATATCTACATGTGTATATATACAAACATTCACACAAACATTGGGATTGGGATTCCTGAAAATTGTTGTCCTTTTTGTAATGAGGATATGGAAACAACTGAGCATCAATTGTGGGCGGCCGTGGTGCAGAGGTAGGGCGGTGGACGTAATATTGCAGGTTTGATTCCCGCCTTGCACACCATGTGTCGACGTGTCCTAGGGCAGGACACTGAACCCCAACTTGCCTCTGGGTAGGATGGCGCCAGCGTTTGGCAGCGGCGCCGCCACCAGTGTGTGAACGAGTGTGTGACTGTAAATCGCTTTGGGCCTTGTAGGTAGAAAAGCACTATATAAATATTTGCCATTTACCAATTCTTTGAATGTTTTTACTCTAATGTCTTTTGGGACGATATACATTATTGGCTCTTCCCCAAGATTCCATGTTTAACAGACTTTTCTAAGAAGGACGTCATTTTTGGGTTTATTTTAGAAAACAAAACCACAGAAATGATTTTAAATGTTGTCATTATCCTGGGTAAATTCCATTTACCGTACACAAATGTCAATTCCTTATAAATCAAACTATATTTTTTCACATTTCATAAAGAACTTTGCTTTTATTTTTCATCTGTAAACTTCATGGAAAATAAGGTTTGCTATGAAACTCTAAAGTATCACGTGTAATTTACAGCTTTTTGATAAGTTATTGATCATTATAATGCCCATGTATCCCCCTTCTTTTAGGTTTGTATTTTTTTGTAATTATTTTGTGATTGTTGTTTATCTTTTTCTGTGCCTGTTCTAATTGTAATTTGGCTGTAAGACTGTAAACCTCAAGTTAGTCTCTTCAATAAATAAAGATTTAAAACAAAAATGTATGTAGTTTCCTCCTTTTACCTGTGGGTGGGCGTATTCCGAGTAGGGGTGAGGAGCCGATTCCATGACTTCCTGTGTGAAGCCGACCTGCGGGGCTGCAACCACCTACACACGTCAGAGCAACAAAGGTTTCCCTTAAACCGTAACTCTGTCAGAAACGCCAGACAGAAAACGCTCACAGGTCTAAACTACAAGCTTCTGTTCCACTTGATCCCATCTGATTTCGTGTTCATTTTTAGATCAAATAAATACACACACGAAAAAAAAATCAAGCTTAGTTTGAGTCTAAACGTATCAGACGATGAAAAATCTTACCATGTTAATCCTGGCATCTTGAAGCGCCATGGTCCATGCTCTGTGTTAAGAAGCAGGAAAAGACGACAGTCTCACTAAAAGCTTCTCCCCAGAACCCAAGAACTACATTTGATCAAAGGTGAGTCTTACAGAGCATCATCTGCCCTGTCAGCACACAGGCTGATGACACGCCCGTCCCTGCACACTATCTGCAGCAAGGCATCAGGGGACTTCCCCTCCGGGGGCGTCAGATCTGATAGGAAATGCAGGAAGACCCACAATAAAGAAACTCAACAATTAACTTTAAGGGTGAGCAACTGTCACAGTATCACGGATGCTGAAATTCACCCTGGCATGCAGCAGAGTTGCGGATGTTGATGCAGCTGACTCTCATGTGGATGTCATCCTCCATGTCCCGCCTCTGCTGATCATTGTAGAACACCAGGCGTCCGTCAGCCCATAGGTCAAACCAGTTTCTCTTCCAGCGGCGCAGGATAGTACCTGTGATGAAAAGAAGCAGCTTCCATCAGCATCTGAACCTCTTTTTTATTCCAATTAAATATAACTAATCGTCCTAACATACATAACAATGACAATGAGGATGTACATGCATTACAAAACATACATCACAAAAAATTAAAAATGTTCCAGGACAATATCTATTTATAACTGTTTTGTTCTAATAAGATTCTAATTCTTTTGTTGTTGGGATTTTTTTTTATAAACTTTAGATTTGTGAATTTCAAACTTACCAAATATCATGAAATTAATTTTCATCTGAAATTTAAAATCAACATTGCAATGTATAAAAATCTTTTTTTTTGTAATATTTCAGTTCCAAAATAGGTGACTAAATGTTTTTTTTATTTGAACTTTAAACATACACATAATAACAACACACAAAAAAGAGAGAGAAAAAATCAAATAAAATAAAAATAGAACAAAATATATGGAATTGTAGTTTACAATACTAGGGATTGTGATACAGCATGTGATCTTCAATGAAAATACGGTTTTATTGCATTTTTGTTTTTCATTGATGTCAGAGATTTAAAATATAAACTGATTTCTTTAAGAAATGTATTAAATAATGGTTTGTTTTTTAAGAATCTGCACTTGTGAATGAAAAATTTCCCAGATATTAACAAGGTATTGAATGTCAAATCAAATATATTATCACCAGAAACTACTCCAAATAAAATAATGTGCTTTTGTAAGTGAATAGAAATAGGAAAGGGAAACTTTGAAGAGCACCAAAAAACGAAATCCTCCCAAAAACTGTAAACATACATATATTCAAAAAACAAATGATCAAGTGTTTCAATATTTATATCACAAAAAGAACAGTTATTTTCTGGAAAACCTAAGCGTATGTGTAACAGTTCTTTGCACGGATAGACTGCATTCATTATTTTAAAATGGATTTCTTTGTATTTTGGGAAAATTGGATATTTAATGAACTGAGACCTCAACTTGCTTATTTCCTCTCTTGTGTAATGCTGTGACATAGAATGATTTTTGTCAGATGTTGGAAACAGTTCTCTAACAAATAAGGATCGTATAAATGATTTTGGAAGTTTTGAATTAACCGGTCGACCATCAAACAACAGAGAGGGAAGCTGAACTTGAACATTTTGAACCAAACTGGAGGACATTTGGATCAAAGTCTGAGGCTTTGATCACATTGTTGTATTGTTTTCTATCATTTAATTTAAACTTACTGGAAAAAGTTTCAAATGAGATCATGTTTCCATTGTCATTCATAATATGTAGTAATGACCAAATGCCGTTATCAATCCAATTTTTGTAAAATATAGATTTGTTTCTACATAAAACATACCGACAGTTCCATATGGGAGTATTGTGTGGACTAAAGTTATGTTTGTAGATGAGTTTCCAGTACAGTAACACCTGCTGATGATAAGTAGAAAGTTTAATAGGAAGTTTTCTGTAATTAAAGTCACATTTTAGAAGCAACTCAATGCCCCCTAGATGAGAGAAAATGTTTGAAGGAATATGAAACCAAATATTTCTTTCATTTTGCAGAAAAGACCTAAGCCAATTTATTTTAATCATACCATCCAAACTTTCAGAGTCTATGGCTTTAAGTCCACCTGCACCGTAATCCTGAATTATTGTTCCTTTTTTTATGTAATGGGTTTTGTTTTTCCAGATGAGGTTAAATTGTTGTGGTTTATTACTTTCCTCACAGATTTAGGAATTGGGAGTGAATATGCTGGATAAATGAATCTGTATAAACATTCTAATTTAGTTTAAAAACACTCTGCCCAGAATAGAAATGTCTCGCTGTGACCACATGTTTAAATTAACTTTACATTTTTCTAAAGTTTTCCACAAGTTCATTTCCTCCATTGTTTTACTGTCTTTGGTGATATGAACACCAAGATATTTCACACCAGTCCTAACAGGTATGTTATGAAAAACTGACTGATCAGAATGGTGAACTGGCAATAATTCACATTTGCTGAGATTTAGTTTTAAACCAGATGCTTTAGAGAAGAAATCCACGGTCTGAATGATCTCAGGTATTTGATGACTGTCCTTCATGAATACGGCCGTGTCGCCTTCCAGCTGAGTGATGGCTAACTGTTCTCCCAGAACATTGAGTTTACCGAAACCAGAGTTTTTAATAAGTATTGATAACATTTCTGTTGCTGTTATAAAAAGTAACGGTGAATAGGTGGCTAAATGTGTCTGGCTGCTCTTTGGGATGACATGCATAGGCCGCGCATGCGCGTGACTCACTCTGTCTGTGAAGCCAACCGCTCTTCACCACAGCCATCTGAGAAGACACAACCAAACATGCTGGAAGTGATACTCAGCAGAACCCCAAACACGGACTAAATAGACAACAATGCTCGATGTGACCTGAAATGTGTTAGCAGTAGCTACAACTTCCGCTTTGACATGTTACATACATTCTACTAAATGTCCCCAATGCCGCATTTAGCCGCAGCGTAAATTTAATACCAACAAAACAGTTTGGAGCCTCAAGCAGTCATATTAGATGCTACATGGTTGACGTACGTACGTAACCGGGCGTGTGACTCGACAATTCGTCAAAAAATAATTTGCAACCAGCACGAGATGAGAAGCTTCTGGAGCGGACGGAGGGACCTGCCTGTTCCGTTACCCGGAGCGGACGGACGAACGGACGGGCAGAGAGGCTGCAGGAGCCCCGCCCACCGAGACGTTTGTTTTGAATGACGCAACGCACCAGCTGACCGAGCTGGAAAGTGCTGGTAATCTGAGCGGGAACGCGCATGTGAAGGTCTCGCTCGGTCTGCGGGGTGGTGGAGCTGCCAGCTCTTCGGTCGGTTTCTCGGTGTTTGGGGCGGAGCGCAGGTCGACTGTCTGCGGAAATACCGTCTAACTACAATCAGTCGAATGCTCTGGAGACGAGACAGGAAGAGAAAAGTTTGAGCGGCGGCGGAGCGGAAGTCCTACAACGACAGGGACCGACGGGCGACCCGGAGTTACAAAACAAACTTAGCGTAGCTCGGTTCGGCTAGTAGTTTGGAAGCTAAAGAGCGCGCGGGAGCCGAACTCTCCGTCAACAATGGCTACTGCTATATACCTGGAGCACTACCTTGACAGTGAGTATCCGTAGAAGGTCCTGGTGGAGTTTTGGTTCGGGCTTCTTCGGTCTTTTACGTCGCCGTGTGGCTGCAGATAGTTTAGCAGACGGTAAACTTAGTGTGTGGTTAGTCGCACACCTGATTATCCGTACATGTTAGTGACGTCACTTGGGTTGAGTTGTGATGGTTTCACAGATTCACGCCGGAGCAGAAATATACTGAGAGCGAAGACGAAACCCTTTTAGTTTAGTCTTTCCATTGGAGTCACGTTTTTATTTATTTTTATTATTAAGGGATTTTTAACTCAAGAAATGTTTCTTCAACCCCGCGTGAAGGTGCTTCCGTTTGCTGCCGGGACAGCATGATGTGCAGCCTGTGCAAACCGCCTTTTCGGTTACTGCGCAGGCCCGGTGCACCCCTGACTCCACGCCCCACAGACGAGCCCTTTCGAGCTGACGCTGGGTGGCGCTAGAGCGCTGTGCATCCCGTCAGCCCCACCATGCTGAGCACGACCATGATGTGGAACAGGGGCCATCCGTAGAGCAGAGTTTTTCAACTAGTGTGCTGTGGGAGATGGTCAGGTGTGCAGTGGGAAATTGCCCTCATTTACTGATCTAAAAACATTTACCATCTCCAGGATATCAGCTCAGAAGATCGGATACGTCTCGGATTCAGGACCACATACCCAAGTGGCCTGGGTCACATTTGAAAAGATGCGATCTGCGTCGTCCAGACTGTCATGAAAAGATCAGATACAGGTCACATAGGGGCAAAAAAATCAGAATTGGGTCGTTTCAGTCTGTGGTCTGACGTCTTGAAACCACAACAAACACACATCAAACAGTTTTAAATCTATTAACTTGACTTTTATTACATCTTTTAGAAAAAAACAGCTGCAGCTTCCAGCTTTTTCTGCCACAATTATCACAAAAATGCATGTGAGATTGCGGAGGGATTGTAGATTAATACAGACTATGAGTTTCTTGTCAGGGTTTAAGTGTGCCGTGGCTCAAAAAAAGTTGAAAAACACTGATCTAGAGAGCAAGACTAGAGAAAACTATAAGGAGCTGCATTTCCAGAAGAAAATGCCAGGTTCAAACGTATATTGCTTAATGAAAATGAAACTCAAAGGGTAAGAATAGGCACAAAATAAAAAATGAAATAAAGAAATGTTCAAAGTTGACCATAAATAAAGTAAAAACGGCAAAATAATAAAGATATTTTTGTGAAAAATGCCAGACGAGCTTCGGCACCAAGGATTCCCCATGTATTTCAATGGAAGCAAAAATCATGGAATATCTGGAAAAGTTCAAGGGTTTGAAGGACCAAAAGTCATAGCTGGAAAAGGATGAAAGAGCTGAATAGTTCAATTAGCTGAAAAATTGTAGAAGGAGATAAGCGGCTAAAAATGGCAGAAGATACTATGATAAAGAAAAAAAGAGAAACAGGAAAACAATGCGTTGATTTATAGCACTTAACCAATAAAAGAAGCGAATCCAGACGTCAACATAAACCTCTATGCGTGGTCTTTCAGCGACAGCTTGTTTGAGAAGCCATAACACACTGATGTATACATCCCTTTGAAACTTCAAACGTCTTTGAAAACGTGTTTTTGGTGTCGGATCTTTCTTTATTTCTTACTTGTTTTCCTGAGTCCTGGTGGAAAATGCATTTGCACTTGTAGAAAACAAACATTCTGGACTGTTCTGACAGCATTTCTGATACTAGGCCTGGACAAGTAGTCGCAAATTTATTGATATATCGCGATTTCAAGCTGTTCAATATCCATATCGCAAAAGTCAGTGAAAATTGCAGTAAATGGTAAACCTAAGATTGTGCTAAAACAATCTTATGGCAACGTGAACTATTTAATGAATTGAATAAATCTCTTTAACCATTTGACCAATCAGATGGAGCCCTTCATGCTGTTGACCAATCAGATGGAGCCCTTCATGTTGTTGACCAATCAGATGGAGCTATTACGTTAGATGTTGACCTCCTAATTAGACGACGGTCATTTGGAGAATATTTTAAGATATTTTGACCCTTATTCAAATTATATTTTGCAGTGAAATGGAAATGTTTTTGTTGTTTTTGCTATTTGTTCAGTAATCGCAAGTTATATCGTCATCGCAATATTGATCACTAATATCGCGAGTTTCCTTAAATAGTGCAGTCCTATCTGATACTGTTATATTTGGGTTCTGGGGCAGAACTGGCATGTCTCCAGGGGAAACTACCCAATGTCTGTCCAGCATCATGATCCCATGTCCCCCTGTGTTTACCTCTCCAGGTATTGAGAACCTGCCGTGTGAGCTGCAAAGGAACTTCACGTTAATGCGGGACCTGGACAGTAGAACTGAAGGTGGGGGTTTTATCCATTAACCTTTTAGCCAAAGGCGACAGAAAAGGAACTTTTATAAGACGATGGCTTCTTCGCTGAAACCCATCACCTGTGGTAGACATGCAGGTTTGTCTGCCTTCCTTTGAGTTGTCCATCGTTGTGGCTCAAAACATTGCTGCTCCTCTGCAGAAAAGAAAGGAGAGATTGACAGACTGGCAGAAGAATATATATCCAACGTGAAGAACCTGGCTTCAGAGCAGAGAGTGGAACATCTACAGAAGATTCAGAATGCCTACAGCAAGTGCAAGGAGTTCAGTGACGACAAAGTTCAGCTCGCCATGCAAACGTATGAAATGGTGAGCCTTCATGACACGCCTGACAACACGCCACCTTTTTCCTCTCAAGCAAACGGAGCCGTTTGAAAGACGTCTTCTTCTGTTCTAAAGGTGGACAAACACATCCGCAGGCTGGATGCAGACCTGGCCCGCTTTGAGAACGAGCTGAAGGAGAAGCTGGAGCTGACCGGCTACGACAGCACCGACAGCAGAGCCGTGAAAAGTAAATCCTCCCGCTGGAACCTTCTCGGCCAAAGTTTGCATTGGGGGCTTATTGTTTGTGACGTTTGACTCAGAAGGTGACTCACGGGGGCAGCGGGACAAGCGTGGATCCAGAGGACGAGGAAAGAAAGGTTCTGACGACGACTCTCCCAAAAAGAAGAAGATGAAAATCAGGTAATGTTGGTTTTGTAAAGCTCGGGGGGCTCTCACGGTTTTTACTTTCCTCTTTTCATCTTTGTGTTTTTCGACACACCCCTCCCTTCATGAATGTTTCAGCCAAGACTTGAGCGACGCTCTCCTGCCAATGCAGCCGTCAGACGTTCTGGACATGCCAGTCGATCCCAATGAACCCACCTACTGCCTGTGCCACCAAGTCTCATATGGAGAGATGATTGGATGTGACAACCCAGATGTAGGGTTTTTTATTTGTATATTTTCTTTTATCCTTAAATTTACCCACACTTGATCTCAACCTGTTTTTTTGTTAGTGTCCCATCGAGTGGTTCCACTTTGCCTGCGTTGACCTCGCCACTAAACCAAAAGGGAAATGGTGAGTTGATCCGTCTAACCACTTCAGAATCAGGTTAACCCACTTCCCTGTGGTCGGTTCATGATGATTACAATTAAACTGTGTACAGGGCTCAGAATAACTATATCTGATTATGAAAAACATTTACATACGCCACACTTTTGGTCCGAATAAATGGACATGTGCAGAACTGTAGAAAATACCGGAAACTACTGTACAAGAATAACTATTGAGTTCTGTTGTAAACAAACAAAGCTGCAGCGTAGAGCGAGAGGATCTTCTAAACGTGGGAATAACATCAGCCTTTATTATTTCTGAACACGCCTGTAAACACGAATTCACATGATTGATGACACAGTTTCTCAGGACTGGACTGCATTTCGGAGACACGGTTCTCCTGAGTCCGGGCTGCGGTCCAAAGCCTCCTCCAGAGCGCACACCATAACAAAGCACCCTCCCCCGTCCGCAAACATGAAGCTACAAGTCCAGCTGCTCTGCTCAGACCAGGGGTCAGCAACCTGAACCTCTCAAAGAGCCGTCTGGATCAGTTTCCCACAGAAATGAAAGCACAGGGAGCCGCAACACTAGGGGTGTCAGAGAAAATCGTTTCGCCAATATACCGCGATAGTTCTTTTGGCAAAACTTGTATTGATTCAAAATGATGTCAGAATTATTCATGAGCGTTATGTTTCCTTTGATCTTTTGTCCATTTTCCACAACCTTGAATCGACTTTTCTGTCTTTGTTGTGGGGTCTAAGCCCCGCCCCCGCCTCTCTACCTGTTCACACCTCTGCAGCTCCAAGTTGTTTTCCAGCATACGGTCATCGTAGCAGCAAGGTGACAGGATAAAAGGGGCGTCCTAACGCTAACTTATTTAATTTTATGCGGACGTTGGTGGTTTTGGTCTAGAAAAATTGACTGTCTTTTTGGAAGAACTTTCAGACTTTGCTCGGCGTTCACAGCTGCAGACACGCCCCCTCCGCGCGTTCGCGCTGCTCTCTCGCTCTAACTGACGGTGTTAAAGGCACCACGACAATCTGAGAACATGCTAGTTATTTTACTAAACCACAGAGAGCCGAAGCACAGGGAGGACAGAGCCGCATGCGGCTCCGGAGCTGCAGGTTGCCGACCCCTGGCTCAGAGGAATGCTTCGCTCCAGTGGACTAGCCAACCGGTCCTGTTTGCTCTCCAGAGACTCCTCTAGAGCGCCATAGCGTCTGCGCATGACCAAAGACGACGATCACAATAAACTGTTTGTATGCAGCACGATCAGATCATCAATCGGCATAACCCACCTATTTCAGTCTGAAAGAGATTTTGATCCGAATGAGTCTGACCGGTGCTGAGTATTCCGAACAGCGTGTTTACACGATACCTGTAACCGCTGCTAGAGATCTGCCCTTTTAGCAGATGGCTTATGATTATGTTGGATTGAAAAAAACTTGAGTGGGGTCTTTAGTGTGAAGTAGTAACACTTTATGCCCCCACCATCATAAAGGAACCAGGTTTAAATGGTAAAGGATTCTCTTTCTCCAACACAATAAAGGCGCCCCTTTTTTACATGTTACCAGCCAGCTTTTTCAAGCGTGGGAGTTCTCCCAGGGAATCTGGCTTTTTCCAACAGAACGCTTGCATGACAAAGCCATCTGCCGCTCAGCTCCTGCATTTAAACGGAACAAAACCTCCGGATGATTGAAGGGGTGACAGGTTTCTGAAGCGTTTGGTGCGAACGGCTAAAGTTTGCTCTAAACAGAACAGAACCACCCCAATCGTTCTCATGTTTCCTTATGGAACCAGCATTTTCCATGTGAACTAGCTATAGTTATCTTTCACTAACGTGGGATTTCAAAAGGTTGCTGAGGTGGGCTCTTCTAATTCACTTTGCAAGTTTTCACTTTAAAGTTGACAGTAAGGAAAGTTTATTTATTGAGCATTTTTCCCTTGTAAAAAAAAATCAAAGAAGAAAGACCATCTAGTTCCACAATCACAGCCACAAACAAGACGTTAGGAATGTTTCAAAAGCCTCAGCCAGGTGGATGAAGCGTTAGGACAGAGCGTTCCAGAGTTTAGGAATGCTTAATCCTCTCTGGTTCAAAGGGAAAAACCCCAAAACCTGACCTGAGGGTCTTAGTCTTTCTAAGACAGTTTGTGAATGTTTTTTTTTAACAGCTATAGTTTTGATTTTGTTTTGGGGTCTGTTTGTATGTCAGGGGGAAGCTGCATTGCTCCTTACGGACAAATAACTGATGATCATTTGAATGTTCATCTCCTCGACTGGTGTCTAAACTCTGTCTTCCTTTGACATGGCAGGTTTTGTCCGAGGTGCACCCAAGACCGGAAGAAAAAGTAAAAGTTACTGTCAGGAATGCTCAAATGTTTTGCTTTTATGAAATAACATAGCATAGTCACGTGTGCTTACAATTTACCAAGAGAACGGTAGGATTGTCAGGCTTGATTCAGATCAATCTCCTTCCCCATACGGGCTTCATGGTATATCCACAGTGGTTTTAAAGGAAACGCCTTCTGTGCTCAGGGCGTGGTTAGAATACAATCTGGTGAGTAATAAGCTGTGTATACCTTTCCACTCGACTTATAAAGTGTAAATCCCACATTCTGGTTGAAGCATACTTGAAGTGTCGGCTCCTGAAAAAACGCTTTTTCTAACCAGAAAGACGATGCCTGCTGAAAAATGTCAAATCTAAACAATGTTAATCTAAACTGATACAGCAATAGTGGGGGGAAAAATAAAAAGGAATGATGTTTTTTTTTGTTACTACCTCCTTTGGATTAACATTTACACTGCAGTTAAATGTGGTGCTTAAAACAAGTACTACTTCTTCTCTTTTTCAATTCGCTCACACCAAGACAAGCACAAAGTTAGAACTCAGACTGTGTCCAAGTCAAAACGCCTACGACATTTTTGAATGTATTGTGGTACTTTGGGTGTCTCCGGTCACCTGAATATGAGGTATTCAAGCACTTTGAAGAAAGTACCCTGAAGAAGTATGATCCTGCAGGCTGGGTGTGATCTGTAGTTCATGAACCTTTGCTGTAACCATTGAAAAGTCTGTCGGGCCAATAGAGATGGAAGGGAAACACTGTCCAACCTTCCATGGAACTATATATTTTATACAAGTCAATATTTTGTAGAAATGTTTCCAAAGAGATTTGTTTTATTGTTGAAATACTACTATACATTCAGATTTTATTTAATAGAAGTTTAGATTCTTCCTAATGTTTGACTGAAAATCATGTTTTGTAAGCCACACATGTTTGAACCAAAGTTTATGTATTTTCTTCAACTCTGTATTTTATAACAAATAAATTTTCACTGGTAATCACAATTTCGGTCCTTTTAGTCTTTATTTGTGTTGCATTTCAAGACGCTGCTGTTGATTCACTTCCCTTCATTCAGTCAGTGGTAACTTTGACAAGAATGGAGCTTGAGAGAATTTCCTCTGACGTGTTCTGGTTTACAGTCACTGGATTAAATGGAAGTTGTAGAGGCCTATGGAGATTTTATTCTAGTGTGACTTTGGAGTTGGTGATGAGCTTTAAAATCCGTCATCTGACTCATCCCAGCTACAGTCCTCCTGAGGGTCCTTTTCAAAATCCACCTCCAGGTCATAAACAAAGCCTGGATCATCCTTGTGCTTCCTATTTCTCTCAAACTCTCTGTCCATTTGAGCTTTTTTGCGAGCTAGTTCCTTGTCATCTAGTTTGTTGAGGTCCTCGTCCGGGTCCAGGTGGAAGGTGGAGAGGCTGTGCTTCAGGCTCAAACCACGTAGGTGATCCTGGAGGAGGATGTGGAGCTTCTCCAGTTGGCCCAGGGAGACCGCATCCAGGTAGTCCCTGTGCCGAGGGTGCTCCTTCAGCTGCTCTGCAGCCATGCAGCAGTCTGGAATCAGAGGAGACATGGTGAGGAAGACGGCTCTGCAGCAAATAAGCAGCTCTGATGTCAGGAGGCCTCAGCATCATCATGTTTACTACAACAATCAGGACCCCAAAAAAAATCACTGCAATGGTTTGGTGCTACAGAAAGACTAAGTCCTTTCTTTATCACACTGTTGTTTCGTTAATTTATAATAATCACAAAATAATGTTGTTGCTTTTTTACCTGACAACTTTGTAAAGTTTCTTATGGGTATTACTCTTTTCCGCAGCTTTTTGGTCTCCGTATTTACATAAACTAAAACTATGGACGGCGGGTTAAACCGCACACCGCAGCGCTTTGCCTCAAAACGCATCTCCTTTGCTCCAAATGTATTTATTTGGTCTTTATTTAAACACTTACAGCGCAGCGATGCGACTTAGCTAAATAACAACATAACTAGCAGCACAGAGGTAGAAGTGTTGATGCTCGGTAGCCTAGCACCAACTGCGAACAAGAAGGACTTCGCTTGCGCCTGTTTAGAATTCCTCAATGTTTACTCTTTAAAATTAATTGTATATATAAATAAGGGTTATGTTAAATACGTGTATTTCTGTTATCCCATGTCAAAGTTTTCGTTTTGTTTTGTTTATTATACGGATGAAAACCGCGAGCTAACGTGTTTTTAGACAGGCACAATTGTAGCCATCCTAAACTTGCTAAGGGTCCTTCATAAAACGCTTCCTGAAACACTTTCTTGATTCGAATAAACGAAAATTCAGTATTTTATTTAGTGCTCGTTTCACTGGAGTTTTAATGTACTATTTACGGTTTTATCTTTTTTTCTGTTCAGCTCCGTGTGTTTATTTGCTCAAAGAGGGTAAGCAATGTAAAACGTCCTGCCTCGAAAACACGATGGTGATATGTTTACACTGAGTGACAGATGAACTCTCAACCATACATTTTTAATTGGTAATGCTATTTCTGACTACATAAATCTCAGTTGGAATGTGGAACATGCATATGAAAGGTTATTAAACAAGCTTAAGTCACTAAAGCTGGATAGAATAATTTTAAACGTCGCTTTTGTTTGTTATTTATTAGGAAATGGTGACCAGGAGCCCTGCTTTTTCCTGAAAGGCCTCCAACCTTCGTTGTATGTGGAGCTCAGCCATAAGGGCTTTCACAGGTGCTTGGAAACACGTGTTCAGAATCAGGGAAATAAGCGTTTCAAATGTTGTGAGTCCTTTCTTTGTGCTGTGCAGGGACGTGGTGACCACCGTTGAGCTTGGCAGTGATACTCCGGCGGATGTCAGAGCTTTGTTGGTTTACAGGTGGCCCAGGGATGTCTATGTGGATCCATATCAGGTTGCATCTCTGAGTCATCAACGTGGCTGGCAGGTTAAATGGAAAAAATCTCTCAAATTCCTTTAAAATGAGAATTTAAAATCTCCAAATAAATGTTAGGTGGTGTTTTGTGTGCTTTACTGAGGTGCATGTTTCTGTCTCTATCACTAAAAGATGTTGTTTAATACCGCAATCGACCTAGAAGAGCCAGCCCACAGGACTTCAGAGTTTTCCACCTACGTGTATCCCTCCCATGCCGGACCAACTCCCGAACCGCTGAAAGTAACAATTCCTATTCACGGGCGCTACCACAAGCCCTCCTTTGATGGGAAAACCTTTACTCCTGTTCACATTGAACTTCCTGAGCTCCTGTTATGGACTAAAAAGTGTAAGATTCTAAGTTTACTGTAAAGCCGTAGCAAATTCACAATGTTGAAAGACATTTTTAAAGGACTTTGTTTTTGATTTTTTTTTTCTTCACATCTTGCTGCTTCAACTGCTTTAATTAAGAGTTCAACGATTCATTTTAACAGCAATTAGATTCATATCATAATCTTTAGTTGACGGTTCAATTCAATGTTGATCTTCCTTCTTTTCCTTTCGGGTTTGCCCTTCAGGGGTCATAACAACAAATCAATTTCCTCCATCTAACCCTGTTTTCTGCATTCTCTCCTCCAACACCAGATACCTTCATGTCTTCATTCACTGGATCCATAAACCTCCTCTTTGGTCTTCCTCTAGATCTCTTACAGCTCCAGACTCAGCATCATTCTCCCAATACATTCACTGTCTCTCCTCTGGACATGTCTGAAGCATCTCAGCCCGGCCTCTCTGTCTTTATCTTCAAAACCTCTATCATGTGCTATCCCCTAATGTCCTCATTCCTGATCCATCCTGGTCCCTCCCAAAGAGAACCTCAGCATCTTCATCTCTGCTGCCTCCAGCTCTGCCTTATGTCTTTTCCTCAGTGCTACTGTCTCTAGGCCAAACAACATGGCGTGTTGATTCTACACCTTTCCTTTCATTTCAGCAGAAACTATCACACCTGACACTTTTCTCCACCCATTCTAACCTGCCTGCACTTCTTCACTTCTTTTCCACACTCCATTACACTGGACTGTTTACCCTAGATGCTTAACCCTTGTGCTATCCTATGACCCCACCCTTACATTGACGTGTTATCCCTACCATGACAAAGGTGGATAAAGGTGGAAAGATTTCATGTAATCCATGGACACCAGTGAAGATCACAAATCATTGAAGAAAAAAGGTTCAGAGCACTGTCTAGTGGGTCTAGATGACCCAACTCCCAATGGTAAAGTGCCTAGGATAGCACAAGGGCTACAACTATCCACCTTTTTTTTTTAAATCACTCTCACACACTCCGTCAGGGAGCCGGTTTAGCTCGTGCTGGTTTGCGGCGCCTTCCGTCCGTGAAACCTGGGTTCGAATCCGGGCTGCTCCCTGTTCCCTTCTCTACCTCTTGGCCAGTTCCAAGCCCGGTTGCCTTGAGAAGGTTGCGTCAGGAAGGGCATCCGGCGTATAACATTGCCAAGTAAACCATGCGACTTGTTCGCTGTGGCGACCCCTGATCGGAAAAAGCCGAAAGTGAAAGAGAAGACTCTCACACACTTCGTCCAGTTTCAGGCTGTTACAAACTCTGATATAACAGATAATAGGAAACCAATGGTGACGAAGATTTTTTTCCAAGCACTGAGCCGCTGTAACCACCACGCCTCGTTAAATTTGTGCCCTGGACAATTGCCGGTATTACCTGTGCCTAAAACCACCATCTTTCCTAGACACTTCTATACCTCCACAGGTATATCATCAGCACCACATGCCTTTCCCCCTCTTAGCTAGCCTCTTACTCTGTATACACTCCTGCACCTCCCCGTTTCACCACTACGTCTCCTTATTAACGTTCTTTCCTGATGACATACCAAGTACACTCCTACCTGTCTCCCTGATCACATTAGCTGTAGTTATCCAGCCACCTGGGAGTACCTCCTGACCACCCGGAGCCTGTTTCAACTGCTTCTTAAAAATCATGCATCATTCTTCCTTTTTCACCTTCCACCAGTTTGTCCTCTCCTCTGCCTTTGCCCTTCCTTTCTTTATCTTCTTCATCACCAGAGTCATCCTACACATCACCCTCCTATGCTGTCTGGAAACACGCTCACCTACCATAACTTTGCAGTCACTGATATCCTTCAGATTATACCGTTTACACAAGATGTAGTCTGTCTGCCCATCACCTCCTCATCACCTCTGGTTCCTGCACCAACATGTCCATTAATGTCTGCACCAATAACAACTCTTAACTTCTAGGGATGCTCATCATCACTTCATCAAGGTCCAACTAGAAATTCTCCTTCTCCTCCAGCTCACATCCCAGCTGTGGGGCCTACACACTAACAACATTAAACATCACACCTTCCGTTTCCATCTTGAAACTCATCTTTCTGTTTCTGAGATCTCCACCATGTTAGAACAACTTGAACCCTGCTCCTGAGCTTCTAGCCTTGCTACCGTTCCACCTGTTCTCCTGGACACACACACAGTACGTCAACTGTCTCTCCACCTTTTCCTCTCATAGGTTTAATATTCACTCCCTCTGTCAGTCCAACACTAAGGACTTTCCTCTCCCATCTCTTCCTACGAACATGCCTTCCTCTTCTTCTTCTTCTTAAACCAACAGTAGTCCAATTTCCACTGGCACCCTGTCGGTGAGCAGCACCGATGGCAGTTATGTTAACCCGGTACTCGACTGATCCAGTATGGATATCATAGTTCTGATTCGCAGATTTGGTTTGGCAAAGATTTTACGTGTGATTCGCTTCCTGACACAACCCTCTGTGTTTATCCGGGCTTAGGACCCGCACAATGAGACCCTGGCTTGAGCCCCTTGTTGTTAAATGGTCGCTAAAAAGTCAAATGGTTAAAAAAAATAAAACAATTTTGGACAGTATCATTTGTTTTCATTTTTTTCTATTTAGGCACTCCATTCCAAAGGTTGGAGCCACACACTGTCCTGGATGCTCCATGCACTGCCAGCAATACCAGCATCTGTTCATGGGTTAAAATCCAGCATCCAAACAAGGTTTGCACAATATTGCTCCCAACGTTTGGCTTTTTTACAGAACCCCTTTGTTTCTGTGCCGTTTATCCAGAATACACATCGTCTCTTTCAGAACTCCGTCCCCATGAGTTTACACCTTCCAGTTGGTGATGGATCTACAGTGAGGCTCATTTGCGCTGGGACTCTTGTAGTTACACTGATCTGCTGTGTTGTTTTGTGTCACTCCATGCTGAAACATCAACTCAGATGACTATCATGGTTCCATGTAAAACTGTATCTTGTGTTGTAAGTTAATTAATAAACAATATTATGACCACATATATGAAAATACCAGGATTTTGTTTGTCAGTGGTCTCAGAAATAACTGTTTAACAAATGCATGTGCCTTAATGATTAATAAAAAATGCTTTTATTTAAGACATTCTTCAAGACTGTTAATATTTTTCCTTGATTTTTAACTCAGGATGTTGATGAATGCCTTTATCTGTAAGAAAAAAAAGATATCCAACTAATAGTACATCTGTTTTTAGCATTTATGTTAACATTTGGGCTGAATTTCTATGGAAGTCCTGTCACCCAGAATTCAAACTTATGATCATTTCTCAATTGACAATTCAATTTGCAACTTGAAAAATACCTTTTGCATTCCAACTTCATGCTTGCAATTTGAAAATGGATTATGCAATTTAGAAGTGTGTGTACATTTTTAAAGGGTACTCTGTTCTAAAACATTGATGCCACAGATTTACTTATTTGAATGCAACTTTATTTGAAATTGATCCTTTAAAATTAAACGTGTTTATGTGCAGGAGTCAGACAATTCTCTGATGGTTATAAGTGTAGAAAACATTTACAAAGATCCCAGGAACAAAGTGGGATCATTTATTTTCTGTTTATTTTTGTAACTGTTTTGTCTGTCATTTGTTTTTTAGGTTAGTTTAGTAATGTAAACTTTAAGAAATGTACATTTTGAATCCTTATACAGTATTCCCAAAAATGTTTCCATCTAGATAAATTGATACATGCACAATATTACCAAAAGTATCCTCTCCCCTGCCTTGACTCACATTTGAACTGAAGTCCCATCCATTCCTAACCCACAGTTCAATATGATGTGGGTCCACCTTTTGCAGCTGTTACAGCTTCAACTCTTCTAGGAAGTCTGTCCACAAGGTTGAGGAGTGTTTCTAGGAATTTGTGACCATTCTTCCAAACAGCATTGATGAGGTCACACACTGATGTTGGTGGAGAAGGCCTGGATCTCAGTCTCTGCTATGATTCATTCCAAAGGTGTTCTGTTAGGTCCAGGTCAGGACTCTGTGCAGACCAGTCCAGTTCATCACACCAGACTCTGTCCTCCATGTCTTCATGGACCTTTGCTTTGTGCTCTGGTGTACAGTCATGTTGGAAGAGGAAGGGGCCGATCCAAACTGTTCCCACAAGGTTGGGAGCATGGAATTGTCCAAAATGTTTTGGTATCCTGAAGCATTCAGAGTTCTTTTCACTGGAACTGAGGGGCCAAACCAAGTCCTGAAGAACAAGCCCACACCATAACTCCTCCTCCACCAAATGCCACACTCAGTACAATGCAGTCCCAGATGTACCGTTGTCCTGGCAACCTCCAATCCCATACTGCTCCATCAGAGTTCCAGATGGAAAAGTGTGATTCATCACTCCAGAGAAGGAGTCTCCACTGCTCTAGAGTCCAGTGGTGGCGTGCTCTACACCACTGCATCAACACTCTGCTTTGCACTTGGTGATGTGTGGCTTGGATGCAGCTGCTCTGACATGGAAACCCATTCCATGAAGCTCTCTGAGTGCTGTACTTGGGCTGATCTGAAGATCACATGATGTTAGGAGTTCTAAATTCAAATTCAAATTAATTTTATTTATAAAGCACCTTTCATGTCACACAGACAGCTCAAGGTGCTTTCCCTTAAAAAAAAAAAAAAAAAAAAAAAAAAAAAGAATACAATAAAAACAAGCCCCACACATGAAGTAAAATAATTAAATAAGCCCCTCATAATAAAACACACAAAAACAAGCACAAGTAAAAGAGAGATGACAGAGCTTAAGAAAAGAGAACCCAGAAGGCGCCGTCCGCCCCGTCCTATTGGCCGGGGCGTCAGCATCTTAGCAACACAAGCACAACCGACTGTAGCAACCGACTGTGCAGAAAGTTGGCAACCCCTTTGTACTATGAGCTTCAGCATCCTCTGATCCCTCTCCATTAGTTTTACCACTTCATGTCTGAGTTGCTGTTGTTCCCAAAATCTTCCATTTTGTTCTGTTAGAGCTGACAGTTGACTGTGGAATATTTGGGAGTGAGGAAATTTCACCACTAGATTTGTTGAACGGTGGCGTCCAATGACAGTTCCACACTGGAATTCACTGAGCTCCTGAGAACAGAACATTCTTTCACAAATGTTTGTAAAAACAGGCTGCATACCTGATGGCTTGATTTGATAAACCTGTGGCCAGGCCAAGAGATTAGGACACCTGATTCTGATGAGTGTGCCAATACTTTTGGTAATTTAGTGTACATGAATACATTTTTATTTGTAAAAAAAATAATAATATGGGGGCTTCCTCAGGGACATAGCATCCCTACAGAAGTGGTCCAAAAATAATTCAGTTGTGGTCATGAATATAGTTCATCATCTGATTGCACATTCTCTCGTCTCAGATGCGTAATTGGCTGGTTGAAAGATTTGTATAATTTATATTGGCCTTTCAAGAGGCAGAGGAGGTGCTACTATCAAATTCAGCCAGGTGCAACCCGCTCTATTGAAAGACTAAGAGATTGAATTCATCTTTTGGAATTTTGGGTCGGAAAAAGCGTGACGCCCTGTAAATGAAAATGTATTACAGCAGGGGGCGCTGTCTTGCAATTTCATTCAAATTTGAACACAAAAACATGGCAAAAAAAATGCAACACACTTTTCGGTATTTCAAAGTCCAACTACAATAATTTTTTTAATCTATTTTTAAAGGGTTCCCAGTGGCCTTTTAATTATGATTATCAGGGCTCCAGACTGCGACCATTTGGTCGCATTTTGCGACCAAAATTTGAGAGTGTGCGACTGAATTTTACATCCAGTCGCACATGTGCAACCAGTAAATTTGCCTCCCCCACCCTCCGTATTTTTTATACATTAAATGTGGAAGGGGCACGTCAATGATCAATGAAATCATCAATGAAATCATCAATGAAACATCAATGAGACGCGAGCGCACACGCACGCAGACAGACACTCACACTCGCGCGAATACTCATGAGACTGGAGCACACGCGAGCGCACACTCACGAGTCATTGAGTGATGCCTGAGGCGGCCAATGTGTGTGAGAAGAATAGGGAAAGTCACTGTAAGTGGCTAAAATGTGTGGAGGGGGCGGGGCCTAGAGATAATCGAGCGCGCGTAAACATCTGTGGGATGGAAACTGAGACAAATATAGTCACAACCTGATATGTGTGTCTGAGCTATGAGCAAGCGAACTATTGATTCGTTCTCCCGACCCGCGGCTAGTGTACCAGTGACAGAGTGTACAGCAGGGGTCTCAAACTCAAGAAGCAAACCGCGGTTCTCATCATGCGCGGCCGTTACGGCAGCACACCGCTCCCGTGGGAGATGGTCAGCTGAGGAGAATAAATGTCCCACACCTACATGCGTGGCTCTAGCATTAAACACGTGTGAGCGACAACACGACTTAGACTTAGACGCACTGGGGGGAGGGGGGGGGCATGAAGGCGAAGCTGCAGCGTGACTGAAGGAGAACAGGACGTTGTAGTCCTTTACATTCAATTTAGTTTTAATATGCCTCTCCCCCTAAATATGATCTGTGATATTACATCTTTTATAAGTATTTTAATGTTTTGTAATGTATGTAGCCTTTTTTTAATCAGTTGGTATTTTAAATTATTTTAATTGATCAGTGAACAACAAAAAACCCATCAGGACATATGTCCCATAATGCATTGTTTGTAGTCATTAGGGCAACTTTCAGTCAGTTCAGTACTAAATTTCCAGCTGCGTTCGCTCTGGTTGGTTTCTTGCTTCCGCCCCTTTCTGGTGATATTTTTGTTTTGATTGACAGGGGATGTTAGAGCAAAAACAAAAATTTGTCTCACACCAGGTGACCTGTGCAGCGTTGCGTCCATCTGGGTGACCTCAAATTATTGTGCATCTTGGCTGCACCTATTTGGTGTTGCCAACATGAATTTCCATCCCCTAATGTTTACATATATTTAAGTATTGTTTGAAACTGTGAAATGACCAAAAGGTTACAACGGTAATCACTTGTTACTAAAAACTTTTTTTTATTCTAAATGTATGGTATTTTTTTGCTATTTGTACTGTCATGACAGCGATGCTGCTGTCAGTTTACCTTCTTGTTGCATCTTCAAAAGTCCAGAATAAAATGTGACACTGAATTAGAAACAGCACATTGTAATTTTTGCATCTATAATTAAAGTATTTATTTACTTTATTTATTTATTTTATTTACTGTATTTATAATACAGTGGAAATTAGTAGATTTGGTTAGCATGTTGATTTATGGTATGCGCCCCTAAATTTTCTGGTTGTGCCCCTAAAATTTTCAGTTGGGGGCCACAGTGCTCCTAGTGAAAAAAGTTAGTCTGGAGCCCTGATTATGTTGTTTTTTTGTTTTTAAATATCGTTTTTTTTAGACATGTTTTCTGCAGAGTGAAGGGAGTTAATCAGAAATTCACATCTGAGCGGTGGGCGGGAACATTGGCGCGAAGTAAGCCTACCTCATTTCCCATCATCCCTTTGTTTACCTGCTCTCCCAGTAGCTTACAGCCCCTCACAACCCCATGCTAACATTAGCGGTACAACAAAGAAGGCGGGCCTTATTGTTTTTTAATTGAAATATAATCATTACAATGATGAGCTCTCCACAAAAAAATAAACAAAAAACACATACAAAAACATAGAAATCTTTTAGCATAAATTAAATTTCAAGGCAATTAACAATCTGAACCCTAGATCATTAACGATTATGTAGCAGATTTACAAATGTTATCAATAAAAGGATTTGAGTTCTGAATACATTTCAATGAGGTTAAATCCAGTCCTGATCCAGATTTTTATGGAAGCGATTCTGTAGCATAATTAAAAATAAAAGTCAAAATCAGAAATGTTTTTTTCATTTTCAAAATGAAGCGACATTTTTTGACTCAAAATTAAAATGAAAAAGCAATCCACTGAATTTGTGTTTCCAGTGGTGTCCAGACAAAAAGCACATTTAGAAGGTAGACTCCTGCAGCTTCACGCTGTTCAAGGACAGCTGGAGCCCCATCAACAGCTCAAGCAGATTTCACCATGCTAGACGTTTGCCGGTCGGACCAACATGCATCTTCCAAATGTGCTTTTATCACTGTTGTGATTTTTGTTAAGGGCCTGCTTGATCATATTTTTTTAAATGCGTGCAGTCCGTGTTTTTTTCTCCACTGCAAGGACCCGAAAGACTGGTTAGCATTAGGCTAATATGTGCCAAAAACATTAGCCGTCGAGGTACTTAAAACTCTGTGCGGACAATGAGCATCTTGGATGTAAATATGTGGGAATTACATCAGCCTTTATTTTGTCTGGACACCACTGGAAACACAAATTCATGTGATGGTTTAGAGTTTCTCAGATCTGCATAGCAGCACTTCCTCCTTCGGCGATCTGGAGCTTCGGACCGCGGGCTTCGCGCTCCGCGATGCGAAGGCGGCTGCCGGTCCAAAGACAAAGCTAGTCAGGGGGGAACATTCCACGAACCGCGGTGCGTCAAAGGAGGACCGCGGAAACGCTGCTACGTTGTCCTGATAAGCTTTTCATTTTAATTTTGACACAGAATAAGCGGTTTTTAAGTAAAAATGAAAAAGCATTTTGAAAAATTGATTATTAATTTTGAGTAATTTGATGCAGTTACATTTAGAAAATTAAAAAGCATTTCTGTTAATCCATTTTAATTGTCAAATTAGACATTTCTAAATGAATTTTGCTACAAATTTACCAGAGAACTGCTTATTCTGTCACTTAATTAAAATGATAATGAAAATGGTATTTTGACATTTCATTTTAATTAAGTGACAGAATACGCGGTGTTGAAGAAGTAAATGACAAAGCATTTTGAAGGATTGCTTTTTCATTTTAATTTTGAGTCAACAAATGCAGCTTCATTTCGAAAATGAAAAAGCATTTCTGGTATTGACTTTTATTTTTAATTATGCTACAGAATCGCTTCCACTGATTCCTGGTCAGACGGGGAAAACAAAGACGCTCATGGATCTATTTGTCTGACAGTGGATGATCTGAATGGAGCAGTGAGCTTGTAGCACATGGCATTTCTTCATCTGATCTTGATTTACCACAATTTGAATGTAGAATTACTCCGAAAATGTTAAAAACACCTAAAACAGGATTTTTATCGGTGTGGATCTTTAAAATTACTTTGAAAACAAACATGACGTTGAAATTCATTGAGTTACCACTTGCTAGATGTGTTGTCAAAATGCATGGTCAAATTGACTCCATCCATTTCCTTTATCCCTTTAGGGGTCCCAGGACAGTCAGGGCTCAGCCTGGCCACTGTTGGGCAAAGGCAGGGTAACCCGGGACAGGTTACTAGCCTGTCCCGGGTGACCCGGGATAGGTTACTGACAGGCTATGGCTAATGAAAATGCATTTTCATTTAATTTAATGTCATTACCAAAACATCATGACCATTTAAAATGCAGTTTGTTTTACTACAAACTCTAAAAAATCTAAGGTGGAATTAGGTTGTTTTCATGTTGAATTCTAAATTGTATAATGTCTTTTCAAACTGCAAGCCTCAATTGCGTAATAAAATATCAAATGTATTTTTAATTGCAAGTCTAATTATCAAATAAGAATCAATCATGAGTTAGAATTCTGGGTGGAAAAGCAGCAGATTCCGTTTTTTGTGCAGTGTTCTGTACTGGCTCCATTCATTGCGGCGGGTGCTGGGGGCCGGGGCTGGGCTGCGGGGCTGGGCTGCGGGGCTGGGCCGATCGCTAGTTCCGCTTCCCCTGCGCCATAGCGGAATCCAGGGGCCGAAAAGACACATGAAAGGTTCCCCTGTACATAGTCGAAAGCACCTGTTTCTGCGGGGATCCGTGTGACGCGTGTCCCGCCCAGGCCCTCTGCTGCAGCGGAAGTGCCTTGGACGGTCAGAGAGAAGTTTTCCAAGCTGCCAAACAAAGTTCGTCCGGGAGTCAAGTTCTAGTCAGCTCGGTGCGGAATCTCCGGTGAGCTCCCGTTGGCCTGCAAATTAACCCCCTTTCGAGCGTAGATCTGCACCCTCACACCTTTTCCTTTATCCTGCTCGTCTCTGCCATGATATGAAGAAGTTTGTAGCAGGAGGACGCGAACGTTTACAGCAGAGCTTTAAGGTGAAAGCAGCAGCAGCGCCGCGAAGCTAGCTGGAGTAGCGGTAGCTAGCACACTCGTTGGCCGGGCTGCTATAGCTAGCATTAGCCCGGGCGCGAGCCGCCTCTCTGCTTATTCTTTGAAGGACATTTTTTTACTGGACACGCACGAAAAGCTGGACCGTGGAAAACGTGTAGTGCGCAGAAATTCCAAGGCCTAAACTATAGCTTAATACTACAATCCCCTTAGCTGGGTTTGGTTACGCTCCAGGGACTTAGGGGTAAATTTACTTTAACTTCTAGTGTCACGAAGCGTTAAAATAATGTCCACTGGTAGTTTTTTCTGATTTGCATTGGTGAAGTGTCCGCTTTTACTGAGAAAAGGGTAGAATTGGATATTCTGAAAGCCTCAGTCAGACAGTAGCACGTTTATTATCTGCTCTCCTTATTGGTGTTTTCAGATTTGTCTGACAGCATTCTAATAAGTGTTTACTATGGAAACTGATGACTCATCCCCTGCAGTGTGGTGGTGTCTTTCTTTAGATGCTTTCATGGTAGAAGCAGACGTAGTTGGACGCTTCTCTGCACCTGTATGCACACATCAGGGTTAATCCCGCTTCAGACACCCGTAAACCTGTTGTGTTCACCTGCTTTGTGACTCAGGTGAGGATCACAACCAGCTGTCCGGAATGTGTGACAACGGAGACCCCGAGGATAAACCCCCAGCCCCTCCAGTCAGGACGGGCAGCACCATCTTCAGCACCAACGCCGGCAAAGACTCGCTGGCAGGCAACCACAGCTCCAAACCTCTGCCTTCTGTCCCCGAAGAGAGAAAACCTCGCAACAAAATCAAATTCATCTTTTCCGGGCAGGAAAAAAGTGAGTTGACTAACACAAAGTTAGCCATGTTGTTGGACGTTTCATGATGATTGGTTACGTTCAGGTGGTAGGAAGAAGGACCGAGACAAAGAGCGACCGGAAATCTCCCCGCCATCAGATTTTGAACACACCATCCATGTTGGATTTGATGCTGTTACCGGGGAGTTCACTGTAAGTATTGACATTTTCTTGTTTATCCATGATGCCTTTTGTCCTTGAAGATGATTTGGTTCTACAAACAACCTTTAAATGATAATCAAGATTAACCAAAAAGGAATGGACTGAAGCCTCATGCTTATCAATGCCCATCCAAGAGATACTATTTACACAGAAACTAAATATATTAGGGGTGTAACGGTACACTAAAATCTCAACTCGGTTCGGTTCAGAATTTCGTGGGGCACGGTTCGATACTTTTTCGGTAAGGAGCTAAAATCAAACCAAGTTTTGTATTTATTTATGTCAGTGTAGCGACCAACGTGTTTAAAATATCTGCAACAGAAAAAAAATGTCCGAGCTCCAACTCTGTCCAGCAGGAAGTAACACTTTTAAAGATTTCTATCTGAATTATTGTTTTATTTTTATCAATAAATGTTGAAGTATTAAAAGAAAATATTGTTTTTTCATGAGTAATATTTTTAAAATTTGGACAAACGCTCACGAGTTCTAAAACACAAGACACTGTGAAAATTAACATAATATTTAAAAATGCTTCTTCTGCTAAATACATTGAGTCTCCTGTGGTGAGCCGTCATTCGTATGCTTATTGCAGTTCATCTAATATCCCAAACACTGGTGCAGCATAAATTAATA
Organism: Oryzias sinensis; assembly: GCA_037389245.1. Classification (NCBI taxonomy): domain Eukaryota; kingdom Metazoa; phylum Chordata; class Actinopteri; order Beloniformes; family Adrianichthyidae; genus Oryzias; species Oryzias sinensis. Next base: position 27,972,232 of record CM074498.1, on the reverse strand, counting down.
TGTGCTTATAATCTTTTATTGTTTTGTTTTAACTGACGGATATTAAAGAAAATCAAACTTTTTACTAATATTTTGCTCCTGAAGATTCGCATATCTCACACACAGGCCTGTTGATATAATATCAGTAGACAAACTTTACAATTTATTTACAGTTTCAGGAGATCCTCAGCCATAAATTCACAAATCTGACCAAATAAAAATTAATCGATGCTAAAAAATAAAGAAAGTATGAATAATTGTTAAAATGAAAAAAAAAAAATGAAAATGTCTTCATCCAAAGAGACAACATTGAGGGCCCGGCGGTGCTCTCTCCGCGCGGTGGGGGGGTTCACATTACACCTGAGCCGGGGGTGTTCGTGTCCCTGGGGGGTGGGTTCTGGTCCTTGCCCCTGAGCGCTGGGCCCCGCCAAATTTCCAACTGTGGCCGAGCCTGGTCGGGCCATATTTACAACACCCCTTGTGGGCCCCCTTTTTTCCCAGGGGTTCCCCCCTCCTGGGCGGGGGCGGCAGGCCCCTGCCTTGCTCCTCCCTGGACCAACCGTGGGCCGGGTGGGTGGCTGCCTGGGGCGCGGAGCGGGTCTCCCTTGGGGGGTCCTGGCTCGTACCTGGGATTGGGGTGGGGGGATGCCCGGAACTCCTTGGTGGTGATGGGGTGCTTGTCTGGGGCTGTGGGCGTCCTTCTCCGCCTGGGTGGCGGGCTTGGTCGCCCGGGGGGCGGTTGTTCCTTGCCTGCTCCCGTGTGGCGTTGGGGGGATTCCGGCTGCTGCTGCGGCGGGGGTCTTGGGGTGGTGATGGCTGGGCACTCTCCCTCCTTCTTTTCACGTTCCACCATCCATTTTAGAAGAACATAAACACTCACCTGAGCACAGGTGTTAGCTCACCTTTGCACTAACAGTTTGCATGACTGAATGACTGAAATATTTCACACTAGTTGGTTTTAAGGCATAAGTATGCGTGTGAACACTATCTGTTTTGTGTACATGTCGACAAGTGGACATTTTTTGCAGCTAGCAGGTGTGTTTATAACATTTGAGTGTGTGTGTGGACAGGCCCCGCCCTTTTTGTACTACATTTGAACCTTACCGTAATGATAAACAACCAGTAAACTTGTTGCTTTATGCTGCTTCATGGTCTTACCCCCCCTCCTATTATCACCCTCTTACCCCCCCACCTTCTCCAACATCCCTCTCTCTTCTTCCCTTCTTTCCTTTTCCGTCCGGTCCAACACTAAAGATTTTCAAAAATGATTGAAATTAATAAAGTTTGGCCTCAATTACAAAAGGGGTTTATTCAGACATACCTCTGGTTTGTCTGAAGATTAATAATAATAATAATGGTAGCAGACACCATGTTTGATAAATACAGCGATTGGATTGGTTAGAATCTGGACCAATCAGCAGCTGTCTGACGGCAGCTTTGTCACGTCAAACTGAAACGTGACTGAGCAAAATAAAGCATAGGTAAAAAGTGAGATGACACACAACGCATACGAAAACCTTTTTCGGCGGTGGCAATAGTGGCAGTTTTATCACGCCAAGTCGCGCTCAGGCTAGTCAGGAAATCAAAGATTGGAGAGAAAAAAAAGCGAGATTTGACACAACACACGCGAAAACACGTGTTTTGCAAATGCAAAAGAAGTTTTTGAAAGCAAAAAAAATTGAAAGCAAAATAAAAAATAATTGAAAAGCAAATATTTAACATTTTCATTTGGAACTGAGTAAGTTTTGTGTGCAACGTGGTGGCAGAAATATCACTTCATACTGTTTACGCTATGTTTCTATGTTTTCCAACCAAATGTAATTTGTGACTAATTATTCTTTTTTGCTCTTTCAAAATTGTTGTCCATCTATGTTTGTTTTTCCTGTATTCGCCCTCTTTATCTTTAGTTTGATGTTTTAAACAATCTTTATATAAAGAGTTTTTCTCTTTGCAGGCTTTTTTTAACCCTTTAGTCATCCATGGATATTGTTTGTTTCCTACTAACTGTTAATTTCCTCACTGGACAGTGATGATTATAAAAGACAAACAACTGTCTCAAAAAAGCATCACAAGAATCATTTACATCTTCAGCATAAACCTCTTTCCAGTCAAAGTCTATGAAAGCCTCTAATGGTCCAGGTGTTCTGACGCCTACAGTTTTAACGCCACTCATTTGATCTCATTCTTACCTGTCACAGCTTAACACGGCCCGTAATAAACCATTAAACAATCCAAAGTTAGCTGTTGGTTTTGTGCAGGGCATGCCGGAGCAATGGGCTCGACTACTCCAGACCTCAAACATCACCAAGTCAGAGCAGAAGAAGAACCCCCAGGCTGTACTTGATGTCCTTAAATTCTACGACTCGACGGACAACGGGCGACAGAAGTACCTCAGCTTCTCATCGTCTGGTGAGGCCCTTCGTCAAATTCCTCCGTCTGACAGTTTTACTGCCTGTGTAGGACTATGAACATAACATAGTTAAAGGACTCCTGCTTCTGAAATGACTGTTTCTCAGTGGGCTGAGCAGTTGGTCGGGTCAGGGTTCAAATCTCAGGCTTAGAAGTCCCTGTATCCTCAGACAAGGCACTTAACCACACATTTCTTTCAGCTGTTGGAAAGTGTTACAAATAAACCTGTTTGCCAAACATAAATGGCAAACTGAACTTGTAAAACCGTTGTTACTAATGAGGCTGTTTTTCTACATAACAGAAAAAGATGCGTTCACTCCAGGACCTCAGTCGGTGAGTATCTGACTCTAGTCTGTCGTCCCGTTCATGCCGTTGTATTTGACTGTCGTTAACATGCTCTTGTTTAAATTGGAATCAGCCCATCAAAAAAGGATCTGAGCCATCTTCTCCCAACATCAAAGATATTGATGATGACGACGAGGATGACGATGAAGCTCCTCCTCCCGTTGTGGCACCAAGACCTGAACACACAAAGAGTGTAAGCTACACGTTGTTCCAGTGTTTTTCAACCTTCTTTGAGCCAAGGTCCACTTTTGGGGGTGAAAACGTTTTAATTTAGTTCTAGTTAGCTATGTTTGCTGGGTACTAGACCTTAATTTAAGTCTCTTTTATGTGATTATTACTTAAATTTAAACTTCACCTCTCTGTCTTGAAGTCTGAAATAGAATTTGTCCTTCAGGCAGACATTATTAGAAAGCAGCTGTTTGACTCGGCCCAAACACTGGAATCTCTGGCTGTTGGTGATTCCTTTGAGCTCCAGCAAAAACCTTGAAGGAAAACTAAACTGTTGACCTTTCATCAGAAAGATCTGAAAACTGTTGAACACGCTGCTCCATGTTTGCCTTTGTCCTGCTTCAGTTAACAGCAGTGCAGTTAGGCCGGCTTTACACTGCGGATCTTGATGCTCATATCCGATTTTCTGACTATATCCGAATTTTTTGACGACCCGCTTACATCATCTTTTAAAAGTGACCCGTATCTGATTTTTGCATTTACACTATACAATGCTGAAACTATCAAACGTAGACATTCTGAGGACTACGTAGCAGCATTTCCGCATTCCGCGGACCTCTTTCGGACTTTTGTGATTGTGGTTGTCATGGAGGCAAGGCGGCGACGGAAGGAAGCGTAGCCTTGGGCGCTCCTGGGGGGACGCATGGGGGAGTAATAATGAGGGCTGGCCTGGTCGGCCGTCTTATGTGCTTTCTCTGTGTTTTGAGTGAGGAAGTGTTTGCAGACGTTGTGCTATCCCAACAGTTTGATCCAAGTGTTGAACCTTTCCTGCGCGATGACTTCTCTTTTTTGCCCGTAGTCAGAAACACACGGGAGATTTCCTCGGGGTTCTCTTTTCCGTTCTGAACCCTCAGCCTCCAGAGTGGGCTAAGAAAGACTCCAAAACTTTTGGCGGAGACACCTTATTATTAATTTACGGTTCTCCGACAGTCCCCCGCTCCGCGCTCACACCCCCGCGCTCACAGGAGAGAGGGGGGGCTCTCTCCTTACACACACACACACGCAAGCACGCGCGCGCGCGCTCACACACACACACATGGTCCCCATCATACACGCCCCCCAAAGAAATAAACGGCTTCTAGCCTGCTGTTCCATAGCAACGGTGTCCCGCTTCATTAGTTACCGTTTGCGTCCCGACCGGGACCGGACCGGACCGGAAATAACAGCGGCTTCCAACTACGGTCTGAAGCCTGAGGCTGAAAGGTAACACGCTGACAGCAAAATCAGCGCACAGAAAGCATCTTAATAAGTCATGTGATCTCAGTTGGTGGTGTCCTGAGTTGACGTCACTGACGTACGACTCGCATTTACTGGGGAATATCCGATTTGTCTGCTTACATGGCACACGCAAATGCACGTATCCGATTTGTTTCCGATTTATTTCCACATATGAGAGAGGCCTGTATCCGATCTGAGAAAAACGGAATCCATGCACTTTTGTCCTGCTTACACATTCACCGATCATATCCGATCTGTGCCACGTGAGAGGAAAAAATCGGAATTGGGTCACTTGAACTGTGCAGTGTAAAGGCAGCCTTAGAGATGCTGTCACATTAACCCAATGAACCATGGGATATGTAGTGAAAAACGTTTCCAGACTCGCGTCTCCAAATTTCTTTTATTTATGCACCTTTTTCCACGATCTAACACTTCTGGTTGGTTAGATTGTTGACGTATGTGATTAAGACCCCAGGAATGATTGGTTTTAGGGGCAGAACTTTTTCCAAAATCAGAGCTGTTGGCCAAAGTTTCAGCAAAATGTTCATTTTTGACCAATTAGCTGAAATTGAGTCATTTCCCTGACCATCTCTCAATGCATGCTAGTGTTGCAGTACACTGGTTGAAAAAAACTTCTTTGATCTTGTTTTTTTTTCATGTTTTATCAAAAATGTTTTTCATATGTGAAGCTTTGAGCGGTTGCGTTTCTAAAATGCTTTCCAGGTTTATACGCGGTCCGTCATTGAGCCCATTCCTGCTGCGAGCACCGGTCCCGATGGAGACGCCGCCTCCAAGGCAGCAGACCGACAGAAAAAGAAAAGCAAGATGACGGATGAGGAGATCATGGACAAACTGAGTGAGAGAAAAAAAAACGTATACATTATTAATACAAGAGGATGCATTATAGACACATGAATATTGCCCCTTTTCTCATGGTTTTGGACCCCTGTAATGATGAAAGAATGCTTTTTTCCCAGTGTGTGGTTGAAGCTGTCCCAAAACACTTCCTGTTCTTATTGTTCTGAACCTTTTCATCCCCAGTGTAAAGAAGCAGTTGAACTGTGTTGGTTTCCGTTGGACCGTACCATTTATGAATGTAATGTGCTTTACAGGAACTATAGTCAGCATCGGAGATCCCAAGAAAAAGTACACCAGATATGAAAAAATTGGTCAGGGGTGAGTACTGATGCTGATGCTGACAAAGAAACGCTGACAGAATAATGAGTGCCAGAGTGTGACTGGATGTTTGTCATGCTCCTGTTATTGTATGATTGCAGCACGTGAGTTTATGTTGGTGAAGAGTATGACGTGATCAGTAGAACTGTGTCTTATAGTAATCATAAATGGAATGTGATTATTTAGTGGTTGCTTCCTAAACACTGTAACACAATGTACGATTTCCCAACTCTAAATAAGACCAGATGATTTTTATTTTCAGAAAACATATTTTATTAGTCAAGCGCATCCTCCTTTAACAGAATATAAGGTTGACCAGGACAAATGACAGAAACCATGAAAGGATTCCCGTTTGAAACCAGGCTTTGGACTGGTTTAAAATGTTGTGGATGTTTGTGCTTCGACTCTTTTTAATCAAGCTTTGTCTTAGAGCAGAGAGAAATGATTAAAGCTTCTTAAATGTGAACTAAAAATGTTGCTGTATTTGCAGGGCATCAGGAACCGTATTCACAGCCATTGACGTTGCTACTGGACAGGAGGTAAGCGACTAAAATGAAAGAAGTTAAAAAGGAATAAGCTGAAGCTCTACCAATAATGTCATTTGGAAACTGGTCAAATGGTGCAGCTTGTAACAGTTTAACACAAGCGACAGGCTGTGGGGGAAGAAGTCAAAGTAGAGATGCCCAGACTTTCTTCTTCACTGCCAATTCCTCCTCTGGAGGAATCCTGAGGTGTTCCCCGGTCAGCCGAGGACTTGTCTTTCCAGCGTGTCCTGGGTCTCCCATGGGGTCTCCGCCTGGTGGGACAGGGAGGAGCATGGGCCACCTAGACCAGATCCCTGAGCCCTCTCAGCTTGCTCCTCTCGATGTGGAGGAGCAGCGGCTCTACTCTGGCTTCTCTCCAGGTCATCAAGCTCCTCCCCTTACCTGTAAGGGAGCGCCCAGCCAGTCCACGGAGGACACTCTTTTCAGCCGGCTTGTCTTTGGGACCAAATTCTCGTACACAGAGCAACCTCTACAGGATACTATAAGGGTCCAAGATCTTCTCCAATTCCACCAAACTGGATGAGCGATAACTCAAAAAACTGGATGACCATTTTATGTCGAATGTTGAGCTGATTCATAGTTCCAAGACGAAAACCGGACTGTTGTTCCTGAATCGTAAGTTTGGCTGAACTCATCTCTCCAGGACTCTAGAATGGATTCTTCGATAGTTGGATTACACTCTCCCGTCTCTCTTTTTGAAATGAACCACCACCCCAGTCCGCCAGTCCAGTGGTACAGTTTCCAACTGCCACACAATGCTGCAGAGACGTGTCCACCAAAACAGTCCACCGGCATCCAGAGACTTGAGCCCTTCAGGGTGGACTTCATCCTGCCATGGCGCTTTGCCGCTGAGGAGCTTCTCAACTACCTCAGTGACTTCAGAAGAACGCCGGGTACTCCAAACTGCTCTTTGGCCCTCAGGCCAAAACCCACAGAGAGTTATCCCCTACTAGACGGCGACGAGATTCGACTCTTTCGTACAGTGGCCTTGTGGTAGAGTGTCCGCCCTGATACTGGAAGATTGTTAGTTCAAATCCAATCCGAGTGACACCAAAGACTCTAAAAGTGGGACCCAGTGTCCTGCTTGACACTTACCATAAAGATTGGGGTGTTAAACCACTAAATGGGTCCTGATCGGTACACAGTCCCGAGTCCCATGGTTCACCTTCCCCAGGGGGGGATTTAAATGCCGAGAACAAATGTCACACAACACCTAGGTGTGAGACAATAACTTTGGTGGCTGAGCTGAGGGCTCATGAGAAAACTTCTTCCTATGTTTACACAGTAAACATTTGAAGCTTCTTCACTTCCAGAGTGGGGATGTTTCATGTCCCAAAGGCCAGACTTCATGGTTGTCCCTCTGAGGCACCCGCCTTCAAGCCTGGCCAAACCCCATTGCACCGGCTCTGCTGCAGGAGATGGGAGATGGCAGGGCTGCCAGGAGGGATCCCGCATCCTCACTTCAGGCCAAGCCTAACTGGGGCCCCCCGGCTGGGCTGCCATTCCCAAACCCAGGCCGTGTGACGCCAATAAAGGGGCTTTGAACTGCTCTTTGTCTGGCTGGTCACCTAGGACTTGTCTGCCTTAGGAGATCCTGTCAGGGCCGTTATCCATAAGCTTCTTCCCCCCTGGGATTACTCGAGCTCTCAAACCCCTCCGCAATGGTCCATGGAGGAGGGAACGTAAAATGTAATTCGGTTTGAAATGATCCAGTTTGTGTCACTTGATGGGATTGCAGAATTCAAGACATTTTGCACTTTTGACAGAAAACGATCAAATGTACTATTTCTGAATATTTAAGAACTGGCATTTTCCATTTTCAGGTCGCGATTAAACAAATCAATCTACAAAAGCAGCCGAAGAAGGAGCTCATTATTAATGAGATCCTAGTGATGAAGGAGTTGAAGAACCCCAACATCGTCAACTTCTTAGACAGGTGAGGGACCTTCAGTCTGCAGGGCAACGGCTTTCTTTGGGTGAATTTTCATGCGTTGAGGTGAACGGTATTCATTTGTCATTTGGATCAGTTTCCTGATGGGGGATGAGCTGTTTGTCGTCATGGAATATCTTGCTGGTGGCTCCCTGACAGACGTCGTCACCGAGACTTGCATGGATGAAGCCCAGATAGCTGCTGTTTGTCGAGAGGTGCGTTTCCTTCTTTCATATCATAGTATGGACCTCATTGTGCTTCCACTTGAAGTGGAGAATGGAACAGAAATCACTCCTACATGCCCTCTGCCTTCTCTCTTTTAGTGTTTACAAGCTTTGGACTTCCTGCACGCAAATCAAGTGATTCACAGAGACATCAAAAGTGACAACGTCTTGCTGGGAATGGATGGATCCGTGAAGCTCAGTAAGACGTTTGCCCCAAATTAGAAGCAACCAACTGTAACTGACTACATCCAACCACCGTAACTCCACATCTTTCTGTCTGTGTTTCTCCAACAGCTGATTTTGGCTTCTGTGCCCAGATCACTCCAGAACAGAGCAAACGCAGCACCATGGTTGGCACACCTTACTGGATGGCTCCTGAAGTAGTGACCAGAAAGGCTTATGGGCCTAAAGTAGATATTTGGTCACTTGGTATTATGGCGATCGAGATGGTTGAAGGCGAGCCTCCATACCTGAATGAAAACCCACTGCGAGTGAGTTCAGCGTTGCTGTGCATGTTGCCTAAAGTCAATAAGAGGATCTTAGAAAAAATAACCGCTAAGCTTAGTGTGACTCCATGCAAAGCTGTGTGTCACGCTTCTCTGATGTCCTTGTGTTTGGCAGGCTTTATACCTGATTGCTACAAATGGAACCCCTGAGCTTCAGAATCCAGAGAAGCTCTCTCCAGTTTTTCGAGATTTCTTGAACCGCTGCCTGGAAATGGATGTAGAGAAAAGAGGAGGCGGCAAAGAGCTTCTGCAGGTTCAGCTTCCACCCATCGCCTTTTTTTCTTTTCAATGTACGGTTTTGGGTTTGGTCTAATGCGCTTGTTGAATTTTGTTCTGCAGCATCCGTTCCTGAAGCTGGCGAAGCCCCTCTCCAGTCTGACTCCTCTCATCCTGGCAGCCAAGGAGGCCATGAAAGGCAGCCGTTAGCTGGGAAGGCCCGCTGCGCCGGCCTCCGGCTGCGCAGACGCGTGCCAACCGTTTCAGTTTTTGTGCCAGACAATAGACTGAGTGGCTCGCCTCTCTTGACGCATCAGCCTTATAAGCCCCGACAAACCTCACTGTGAAGAAGACCAAAAATCAAGAGCACGACTGTTCACTAGAACTCTGATTCAGACTGAAGTGCACCGTCTCAGTCGGGCATAGTGGACTTTGTGCATCAAGGTCGGGCTAGGTTTGTATTTAACGTGGAAGGAAGAAGATGCCTAGTTCTGTTTAGTTTTTTAATCAGCTGCCTTAAACAAATGCAAAACGTTTCCTAATGTATTGTTGATTGTGTCACGTCTCCCTTCCTGTGATTTTTACTACATTTGTAATTTACCTTCTCAGCTTGTCAGTGTCTTAGTTCTTTTGATACTTGAATTTCATTTTAGTTTCCCCAGTTGGTCTGTGAAGTGTTTCATTTACAGAGCACTTGTCATTTCTTTACTGCTCCATGTTTTGTGGGCGTTTGTCTTTCAATGCATCGTGCGTGCTGATAGTGTTCTCTGACCGGTCCACTGTACCAGTTCAAGTCCGGAATAGTTTGACTCCTCATCCCAAGGGCGCACCTTACTGGCCGTTAAAACTTTAGATTGACAGGGTTTGTACTCTTTTTGCTATTCTTATTAAAAAAGGAGTATTTTATGTCTGTCATTTTTTCCATCCACGTTTAAACCAGTCTTTAAAGGCCCAGCGTCCTGCTTTTTTCCCTGTCCCTGCTCTTGCTGCCTTCAATGGAACGTACCTGGTCTAGGTAATCGTAGGTAATCGGCAGTAGAGAGGACAGAAACATCACACACAAAAATCCCAAAGAAGGATGAGTCCCTAAAGCAGGGATGGTCAACTCCAGGGGGCCGCATTCCTGCATGTTTTTCAACATGGCATGTTCTAATTGGCTGCACACCTGAACCAGGTAAGCAGTCATGACTCAGGACTTGGATATCTGGAAGTCATGGAGTTGCCAGTCCCTGGGGCTGGGCTCCCATACTTTTCTTGTCCAAACGCAAAATACCAAAGCAATTAGTTTGTTAGTGACTATAATGAGTATGCTGTAGAGGACATGTTTTTTCTTTTCTTCCTTACAGCTTTTTACTGTTTTTACGCTTTAATGAATATAACGTGTTGCCTTTAAGATCTGGGCGACAAATGTAGTTATATTCTATAGACATGGGGCTTTTATTTTGAAGGATCTCCCCGGATGCGCGTCATATTAGCGCACATGCTAACTTAATCGGAAGTCTCCCCCTGTATAGACTGTCCGGGGTTTTGTTTTGAGTCTGTAAGTGATGGCTCTTCAGTTAAAAGACAAGGAAGCGCACCAGCGACTTAACTACCTTTACCAGGTACGGAGCTGACCGGAGCCATCAGCCACGTTGCTAATATTAAACCTGAACGGTGTGACTCTGTCTCCACAGGCTGCTCATTGTGTTTTAGCGCAAAATCCAAAGAATGTGGAGCTGGCTCGCTTCTACTGCTTTACACAGAAGACGATTGCTCGACGTTTGGTTCTCAGACAGTGAGTAGTTTGAATCTCTGCATTTTGAACGATTCAGGGTTTTATTGTGGAGACTTGTTTAACAGGAGCCATTGCGTCACTTCCTGTAGAGTTCAAACGTCACTTTCCCCGTTGATTCATTATGTCTGCTTTGTGATCACGTGAGCTTTAACAAACTTTTTTTCATATTTGGTTTGTTGTATTCCGTTTTTATTTTTGTGTAAGCAAAATATTTTTTTTTTTCAAATTAGAGATGTATCATGTAAAACTAGAAATCAAAAATGTCTGAGGCTGGTTAAAGTTAAATTAAACATTATCACCACCTATGACAACTCATGAAGTGAAACCCAGACCCGAGCCGTCAGTCAGGCAGTTTAGAACAAGTCCTAGAATGAGAAAAGTGCTTCCAGAAGACGTTTAAAGATGGTTCTGTGAGTCTTCTATAGCCTCATGGACCCGCCTGCCTAAAGTTGTGGTGATCACATGACCTATTGTCACCATTTCGTTCTTTTTCTAAATGCACATGTAAAGTTGGGTGGATTCAACACAAATGTTCGTCTAACACTGTGAGGCTGAGCTCAGTCCTGCTGGGTCAGAATGGACTGAATGGACCAGCGCTGTTTGATTGCAGAGACCCGTCTGTGAAGAGGACGTTATGCAAAGGCTGCTGCACGCTGCTCATCCCAGGAGTCACTGCTACAACAAGACAACGCAGTCAGTATCTCACAGGGATCCTCAGCCATGGGGGTGGGTTTTCCCTTTTTTTAATCATTTGTTGTTGTCTCTAAAGGAAAGAAGAGAAAGACCAGCTTCACTGTGGTCAGGTGTCTCAGCTGTGGTCAGACCAAGACTTTTCAGAATAACCCGGATTACCGTCTATGGGTGGAGCGTCCAGAGGCGCAGTTGGAGCTGCAGGAGCAGCTGGGTGGGTGTGAACGGCACTGACCTGTCTGTAAACCTGGAGCGACCTCTGTAAACGACCTCTGACCAGGGATTGCCGTCTCTGTCTTTAAAACGCGGAGGCTTCAGTTTGGGTTTTCTTGCTTGCGTAAACGGGAGTTGTCATGAAACTGAAGCGTTGTTTTTTCCTGCAGCCTCTGCTGCTTCCTCTCCCCTCTCAGGCTGCTCCAGAACTTAAAACAGGACCAAGAATTAATCATTTCCTAAACATAACGTTTTAATTACACTGGGGTTTGTACAAGCACACCCCTGTTTGCTGATGGAGTACTCAACAGAAGTCCAATCATAAAAATACTGTAAGACGTCAGGCTCTCAGCTTCTGTTTGCTCAGCTGCTGCACAGGAAAGAGGGAACGAATATTCGCCTCCTTCACCGCGTGAACATCTGTTTTCCGGTGGCTGAAACAGTTCTCGGTCTCTCCCACAGATCCAGGCACGTCTGCTAAAAACCAGCCCAACATCCCAAAAACCCGCACGCCGCAGTCGTCCAAACCCGCTTCTGGTCAGTGTTCAGGCAGCACGTAACAGCCGGACGCCACCTTTCTGCAGTGCTCCTTCATTCTAGGTGTCGTTTGTTTCAACAGTTACGTCTTTGACTCCACATTAAGTTTCACTCATTTGATAAACACGCTGGAGATGTTTCTTAAATATGGTATTATTTAAAATCAGAGACAAGAACGGATCCTTTGACCAGTTTTCTCGTTTATTTCTCTTTTGTTTAAAACACACGTCTAAAATAAATGCATTGGAACCATTGACTGTGTCCATCATTCACATCTTTTTCTTCTCCGCTTTGTCTCCTTTGGGCACTCTGAAGCGCGTCTTCTGGGAATACAGGAGGTTTTTGGCAAAGATCCTGGGAATGTGGCCCATGTAGAAGAGAAGAGCCAGAGTCATGCCTGCGAAAGAAACGTGACCCTTTAGACAAACGCCAACAGCCGTGAACATGCAGCTTTCTGGGTTGGATTAGTAAGAAGTGGACTAAATAAAGACCTTACCGTCAGTCCCACGTTCTAAATGTCATCACAAAAACAGCCCACTCACCTGTTATCACCTGTTATGACCCCATTTTGAAGCTGTTTTTAACAAGACAGTGAATTCTGACTTGGATCTGATTGTTTCTCAGTGTTCCAGATTAAAGTATTCGGTGCACAGGAATGAAAATGCAATCGAGGCTGCTGTGCCTGAAGCGGTTCTCAAAAAAAAGGTCCTGGAGTGGAGAGTTACTCCAACATCAAATGTTTGTTGGAAGGCAATGTTCAGTAGGATGCAACTGCAGGCTGACATTAGCGGGACTGACATCTATCAACAGAAGGAGACTGAATCAAAAAGATGTAAAAAAAAAATGTACACTTATTGGCCACTTTATTAGTCCCACCTGTCCAAATTGCTCATTATTTCTAATCAGCCAATGACGTGGCAGCAACTTAATGCATTTAGTCATGTAGACATTTGTTGTCAAGATGATCTGCTGCAGTTCAAATCGAGCATCAGAATGAGAAAGAAAGGTGATTGAAGTGTCTTTGAACGCGGCATGGTTGTTGATGCCAGACAGGCTGGTCTGAGGATTTAATGAACTGCTGAACTACTGGGATTTTCACCCACAACCATCTGTAGGGTTTACAGAGAATGGTCTGAAAAAGAGTAAATATCCAGTGAGCGGCAGTTCTGTGGACAGAAATGCCTTGTTGATGTCAGAGGTCAGAGGAGAATGTACAGACTTTTTCCAGCTGATAGAAAGACAACAGGAACTCAAAGAACCACTGGTTCCATCCGAAGTCTGCACTCACCAAAACTAGAAGATCAGAAAAACGTTGTCTGTCTCCATGAGTCTCTATTTCTGCTGCCACATTTAGATGGTAGGGTCACAATTTGGCATCAGCAACATGAAAACAATGATCCATCTGCCTTGTATCATTATTCAGGCTGGTGGTGGTAGTCTCATGGTGTGGGGTATATTTTTTGGCACACTTTGGGCCCCTTAGTAACAACTGAGCATTATGCTAACACCACAGCCTACCTGAGTTTTGTTGCTGACCATGTCCATCCCTTTCTGACCACAGTGTAACATCTTCTGAAGGCTACTCCCAGCAGGATAAGGCACCATGCTATAAAGCTGGAATCATCTCAGCCAGTTTTCCTGAACATGACAATGAGTTCACTGGACTCAAATGACCTCACCAGATCACCAGATCTCAACCCAATGGAGAACCTTTGGGATGTGGTGGAACGGAAGATCGGCATCATGGATGTTCAGCCGACAAATGTGCAGCAACTGTGTGATGCTGTCAGGTCAAAATGGACCAAACTCTGAGGAATGTTTCTTGTTGAAGCTATGCCACCAAGGATTAAGGCAGTTCTGAAGGAAAAGGGGGGTCCATCTTGGTGCTAAAGTGGCTGGTGAGCGTATATCTATGGTTGTTTGATACCTCCGGGTTTCATTGCTGTTGCACTGGATCTAAAGGCAAACCACCGGAACACACAATAGGGACATGGTGGTGAAGACAGGGTTGTTGGAATTTGTTTTAGAGTAGTGGTCACCTTCAAGAATTCTGGAGTCACATGGAAGAGATTTTCTACCACCTAAAAGCGAGATAAGTCGCCAGATAAATGACCTGCAGAACACCAGTAAATCCACAGCAGAATAGCTAAAACAATCAAGACTAAATACATCCTGAAGCCTTTAAACAATGTAAATGGACTACTGTCAACGCTTCAGCAAAGAGAGCAGCAAGTTTTTCATCAGTCTTGAGTGAAAACTGCAGCAGCATAGAGACCTGTAAGCCACTTTTACCGAAGACGCAACTTTTTTATCACTGTCTATTGGTACAGTATCAGCATGGAGATTTATTTAGACAATATTAAGACTCAGTTTCCTAATGCAACCTTAAAATTTTATTCTCACTTAACTTTGCTCGTAACCCTTGTGCTATCCTAGGCACTTTAACATTGGGAGTTGGGTCATCTAGACCCACTAGACAGTGCTCTGAACCTTTTTTCTTCAATGATTTGTGATCTTCACTGGTGTCCATGGATTACATGAAATCTTTCCACCTTTATCCACCTTTGTCCTGGTAGGGAGAACACGTCAATGGAAGGGGGGGGGTCATCTAAGATAGCACAAGGGTAAATTCAAAGTAGTTTACCTGTCAAAGAGCTCAGCCAGTAGACCACTGCATACTCCGTAAAGGTGAATCCAGGACAGTGGAAGGTGAGTCCGTACGCCAAAGATGGATTCATGTACGCTGAAGTGTAGCGTCGGGCTGAAAAAAGCAGAAAAGGAAGATTTGCCTGCTTAACCAAAAGGTGTTTAGTTGACTTGATAAAAGACTGTGTAAAACTGCTGTTTTGTGTAAGAAAAAACCAATGGGAGTGCATTTAACAGAGCACAGAAGCAAGCTTTCTCTAACTCTAACCCTGACCTATCCACAGGTAGATCTCTTCCAGACTCACCGGAATGAGAAAACATTGTTTGGAGGAGAGCGACCAGGGGAACGCGAATGACAGCAGATCTGCGCTTCAGGCTCAGGCAGAGGAGATGAAAGATGATGGCACACATGCACTCTGTGGAAAAGCCCTGCAGCACCGTGACCTGCAGGGAAGTGCTGCACTCACTGGACATCAGGTTTTTGATCATGTGCATGTCCGTCAGCTCCAGCCTCCAGTAAAACCCTGCTGCGAGGAGACCCGCGTGAGCCCCGAGAAACTGGGCTGCGGCCGTCAGCACAGCGGACAGGGTGGTGTCTTCCAGCTGCAGGAACTTCTGCACAGCCAAGCTAGGATTCCCCGACGCTCCACCACTGATCACCCCATGAGTCAGCAGCACCACAAACAGCATGGTTGCAGTCACATCAGGACCCAAACCCCCGGCCCACTCGCCCACCTCCACTATGGTCTGAACCTCCAGCCAACATGCCACCAGCATGAAAGAAGAGGCAAATTCTGACATGAAATGGAGACGTGGCCATTTTCTGAGAAGTGTTCGCACCAAAGTTGCAAAAATCACGACGGCCAGGAAGTATCCGAGGGACGCGTTCAATCCAGACATGACTCGGCCCAGATCAGGAGTCCGGCTCTCTTTTCTGTCTGGAGAACTGATGAAAGGGGGGATTCCTGGACTGCTCGGGTCTCTGGTGAATACGTGGCACATGTGTGCACACACACACACTTCTTATCAGAGACACGTCAGGTTTTATCCCACAAACACCTGCCAAAATACACATGGCCCTTTGCAAGGTCAGGTCAGGGAGCTGGTCTTCATTCATGCGTCATTTGATTCTGTTTTAGAGCTCTTCCTACAGAAAAAAAATCTGAAGCTACTTGAGGATTTTATTTTTGACGTAAACTCCCATTTGTCTGTAAATATTCCTTAAAT
The DNA here is from genome assembly GCA_037389245.1 of Oryzias sinensis. Lineage (NCBI taxonomy): Eukaryota > Metazoa > Chordata > Actinopteri > Beloniformes > Adrianichthyidae > Oryzias > Oryzias sinensis. Next base: position 27,956,366 of record CM074498.1, on the reverse strand, counting down.
CACTGAAAAAAAAACAGATGTTAACGCTGGGAGTGTTTTGTGTGTTGGGCTGCTTGATCACCAACACACATACATTTTATTCAAAACATGTCACTCAATTTAAAAAGAGCCATCTAGAAAAAATGTAAACAAAGATTTCAGCAACAAATTCTGAGAAAAAAAGTATGTTTTTAGTTTTAAAAAATGTATGTTTTTATGTAAATTGAGAATATAGTATAAGATTGTGTAAATGAAATGTTTATTTTACTAACCAAATAATAGTTTTGATTATTGACAAAAAAATGTTGATCAAACCTTTAAGTGTCAAAAGTTGGCATTTTGAGGCTAACCTTGTGAATTTGAGAGAAATGAATTTCTGTCCACTAAAGAATTGCAGTCTAGCCGGTTTTGATAGAATACCATCTGGTGAAAAAGTGTCATATCCTGGTGTTTGTATTTGTACCGTAAATTATTTTTTTTAGTTAATTGGATTGTTAGTCTTTGAGGAGCTGTGACAGCCTCTGAAATGCTTTTCCATTATATTTGTCTAATAATTTTGGTCACATACAACTTCTGAAGTGTAATTTCTCTGTTGTCAAAATTCCCTTAAATAAGCTCAATTCCACAAACAACCCGTGTTATCCTGGTTATTGATCTATTACCTAGAACTGTAGCCCACACAGCTATTTGCAATAACAAAGAAACCCTTCACAGTAGGAAATCGTTGTTTTATCACCCATGGTTTGACAGAGATTCTGTCTGTGGGTCAGTTACTAAACAAAGATGGTTTTCTCAAGTTCAGAATTTCCTCAGAACTTCAGCTTTCCAGTGACACCTTCAGAATCTAAATTAGACACAATTCCTACAGGTTCCCTTCAGTTTCTGAAACATATGTTGTTCACAGATGATAGAGCTGAAATCAAGCATGTATTTATTGGAAATGGGGACATCACAAGGAAAGGATGCACCAACAGATGGATCTGAAATAACATTTCTTGTTCGGTTCCACCTGCTGTAAAAACATTATTGTTCTTCAAGCATGGGTGATTTGAACTGAGAAAAAGCTAAGACTACTGTTCATAAATTAGAATAATCGTTCATAATCATTCATGAAAATATTAATAAGAATAAAAAAGCTTTCTTTAAACATTTACAATGAATGTATCGACACACCTTCAGTTCTCAACCTTTTTAATTTATTCCATCCAGATTTTATATCCTAATACAGAACAACATAACACAACACATCCAAAATATGAAAGCTACACTATATATAGAGATAGACTATATTTCCAAAAGTATCCTCTCCCCTGCCTTGACTCACATATGAACTGAAGTGCCATCCATTCCTAACCCACAGAGTTCAACATGATGTGGCTCCACCTTTTGCAGCTGTTACAGCTTCAACTCTTCTAAGTCTGTACTCAAGGTTGAGGAGTGTTTCTAGGAATTTGTGACCATTCTTCCAAACAGCATTGATGAGGTCACACACTGATGTTGGTGGAGAAGGCCTGGATCTCAGTCTCTGCTCTGATTCATCCCAAAGGTGTTCTATGGGGTTCAGGTCAGGACTCTGTGCAGACCAGTCCAGTTCATCCACACCAGACTCTGTCCTCCATGTCTTCATGGACCTTTGCTTTGTGCTCTGGTGTACAGTCATGCTGGAAGAGGAAGGGGCCGCTCCAACGTGTTCCCACAAGGTTGGGAGCATGGAATTGTCCAAAATGTTTTGGTATCCTGAAGTATTCAGAGTTCCTTTCACTGGAACTGAGGGGCCAAAACAAGTCCTGAAGAACAACCCCACACCATAATTCCTCCTCCACCAAATTTCACACTCAGTACAATGCAGTCCCAGATGTACCGTTGTCCTGGCAACCTCCAATCCCATACTGGTCCATCAGAGTTCCAGATGGAAAAGTGTGATTCATCACTCCAGAGGAGGTGTCTCCACTGCTCTAGAGTCCAGTGGTGGCGTGCTCTACACCACTGCATCAACACTCTGCTTTGCACTTGGTGATGTGTGGCTTGGATGCAGCTGCTCTGACATGGAAACCCATTCCATGAAGCTCTCTGCGTTCTGTACTTGGGGTGATCTAAAGGTCAAAGTTTGGAGGTCTGTAACAATTGACTGTGAGAAAGTCAGTGACCTCTTACAAGATGTGCTTCAGCATCCTCTGACCCCAGCTCTGGCCTCGCGTCCGCAGGATACTGTTGACATACTCACTGTCACCTCCATCATCTTATAGCTGTTAAACCTCCTGCAATTCTGTTTCTGACCTGTGGTCGGAAAACGCAGGGGAGATCCTCTTCAGAGGAGAGGATCAAAGAGATCTTCCTTCAGGGTTCACTTCCCCGTTCTGACCCTCAGAGCCTCCAGAGTGGGTTCACAAAAGAACCAGTCTCTGTTCTTTTAGAGGAAACCGTTTTTATTACTGTTCCGGGGAACTGATTAGCACACCCTGGACATGCGCTCACACACACTTTGCGCTGCCCACGCCCCCCCCCCCCCCCCGGCTTTCCTAAACGGGCACGAGCGCAGACACCATTGAGCGTCTCAGCGGTAACTCGCGGTTAACATTAGTTCCGCCTTGGTGCAAAGTTTATACATTTGGGACAAGGAAAGCTGCAACAGCTAAATACCTCCAACGAGTGAGGCAAGTCCTGAGAAGCCAGCTCAATGGCAAAAATAAGACCCCGGCAATAAACAGCTACGCACTGTCAGTTATGTAACTGGTCGCTTTCTGCATTGTGTATATATATATGTATATATAAAAATAAATAAATGATATATATTGTATGACCTCCTGTCAGAGAGGAACTGGAGTGGGCAGGATCCTACAGTGTAGTTTTCTGTTTGTTTATTACCAGAAATAAAAGGTTTCTCTCAGGCAACACTGTGTCACGGCAAATTATTAACCAGCACATTGCTGAAAGCGACCACATAGTTACATGTCTGTCTGTTTATCTGTCCTTATCTGTAACTATATATACATATGATAGGTAGGTAGATAGATACATAGATAGATATCCAATATGATAGTGTAAACCTCTGGACTGTAAGTCTCCATTAATAATGTGCAGATTGCACCGTTTTTGAAGTGTTTTGGTTACCCATTGTCTCATATCTTGTAAGTAATAAAGTTTGTTATAAAAAAAAGATCCGCTATGACGTCATGCTTGGCGACGCTAAACTGTGTTGAGCCTGCGCGCAGACGCCGTCACGCGCATGCGCGGGCGTGTGTGCACGTGTGTCGGTGTGGCTGAGCCTGGAGGGATGGCAGCGGGCTGCGGAGCGGAATGAGAGCTCGTCGGGATGGCGGAGAGACCGTCGGCGCTGTTCGCGAAGCTGTTCGCCGCCGGATTCTACGGCGTGAGCTCGTTCCTGATCGTGGTTGTGAACAAAAGCGTTCTCACCAACTACAGGTAACGGATCCGCTAGCTCAGTCAGGCTAACTCCGCCCGCACAAGTTTGGATATTAGCTCGAGTTCGCCGCATCACCGTCGGTCCTAGTGGCCGTGTCCCTCCGCGCAGCTTCTGATGCCGTTTCTTCTGTTTCAGGTTCCCCTCGTCTATATGCGTCGGAATCGGACAGGTGAGTCGAACTTTGCCCTCGTTTTGAGCCAGCGCTCATCACTCGGGTAACTTTCCCGCGTGTCCGCGCAGATGCTGGCCACGGTGACCGTGCTGTGGGTGGGCAAGGCAGCCAGGGTGATCAGCTTCCCCGATTATGATGACAACATCCCCATCAAGGTGAGCGCGTGCCGTCCAGACGCACGCACGCACGCACGCGCGCGTTTGTTTTCAGCTCGGTCACTCAAATCCCGTTTCCTGTGTCGTCTTAGACTTTTCCTCTACCTCTCCTCTACGTGGGAAACCAAATCACTGGTCTGTTCAGTACCAAACGGCTCAAGTAAGTTCATTAAGCTAATAGACCCAGTGATGGTTAACTAGTTCCTAACTAACCAGTGGGTGTCATTTCTGCTCCACCAGCCTGCCAATGTTTACAGTCCTCAGGAGGTTCTCCATTTTATTCACAATGTTGGCTGAAGGACTTCTGCTCAAGTAAGACAACCCCCTTTACCCGCGGAACAGCGGGTTTGCCGGGGTTCCGGTTCACTTTGGGTCTCTGTTGGCAGGAAGAAGTTCTCCTGGCCGGTTCAGCTGACAGTGTTTACGATGATCCTCGGAGCTTTTATAGCTGCCAGGTAAATGCTGGTCTCCAGGTGTGTGTGCGGCTTTCAGGCGGCTCAGGAGGAGCTTCAGAGAGCTTTGGTGTGTGCCCGCCGACCACGGTTCCTTCACGCTGCTCTTCTCTTCACTCGCAGTGCAGATTTGTCCTTTGACCTGCAGGGCTACGTCTTCATCCTGCTGAACGACGTCCTGACCGCCGCCAACGGGGCGTACGTGAAGCAAAAGCTGGACGCGAAGGTATGCGGCCGTGCTATGAATAGCGCTCATTGTGGGGTGGAGCCGCTGTCGGCCCCCACCTGATGCTGAGGACTGAAGAGCAGTGAAGTTCGTCTCGGGTCGTGTGTGTGCACGCACAAACGCGCTCTGTTGAACTCCAGCAGTGCTCTGTCCGTCTCCCTGTGGTGTGAGTGTGAGCAGACGTGCTGCAGCTGCTTGTACTGCTGCCTGCGGCGCCGGAGCAGACTGCTCAGGTGACTGCAGAGGCCGTCCTCTGCAGTCGGATGATGACACGTCTGCAGAGTAGAATGACATGGAGGGCTGGAAAAGAGGGTGATGCCTTCCTGTCTGTCTTCTCTGTCTCTCCAGGAGTTGGGGAAATATGGATTACTGTATTATAATGCATTATTTATGATCCTTCCCACCATGCTGTTGGCCATCGTGACGGGAGAGTTGAACAAGGTGAGCGAGCGCCCCGTCCTTTGTGTGGCGGTCTGGTTATTTCTGTGTGCTGCATGTATGAGCAGCTCTGTGGCTGTCCTCTGCTCTGCCCAGCTGGGGCCCAGCAGCCCGAGGAGCACAAAGATGCTATTATGCACTTGGTGGAGTTATTGCAGCAACCTGCCTCCACCCACGGCCCCCGCATGCACATCCAATCTGCTGCCAACTTCACGCCGCTGGAAGCTCCTCTCTGGGAACTGTTCAGTCGACTTGAAGGAGTTGCTTCTGGTTTGGTTGGGTCTAAGGCACAGCGGCTTAGTTTCTGAGGAGTGAAATCTTGTTGAACTGCAGCTGCGTCTTCACACAGCGCCCCCTGCTGCTCACAGGCTGGAAATGCTTTGTCACTTACAGAACAACGCTTGTCTTCTTTCAGGCCGTGGAGTTTGATGGTTGGTCGGATATGCTTTTCCTTTCCCAGTTCACCCTGTCTTGCATGATGGGGTAAGAAACACACACACACACACACACACACACACACACACACACACACACACACAGCCTGGGTTAGTGTGGACCTCACAAAGGTGTGTTGTTTGTGATCACGTCTGTCTGTGTTTCCAGCTTCGTTCTGATGTACTCCACTGTATTGTGCACTCAGCACAACTCTGCGTTAACGACCACCATTGTGGGCTGCATCAAGGTGAGCTGCATGCTTCCTGAAGCTCCGGTTGAGCCTCGAGAGCCTGTTGCTCAGTGGCTGCTGTGTTTTCTGCATCTGTCAGAACGTCCTGGTGACCTACATTGGGATGATCATGAGTGGAGACTACATCTTCTCCTGGACCAACTTCATCGGTTTGAACATCAGGTAGGAAGTCTGGCTGTGCTCGGAGGCATTAGTGTCTTTAGTAAAAAAATGACAAATAGACTTGGTGACACATTGAAGTCCCACTCTGATCCTCTTTGGAGCGATTTTTTTTACGTGTTTCCAGTGGTCTTTCTGTGATGATTCTGACATTTTTAGCCAATTTTTAAAAAAGTGTCATTTTCTAGGACCTAGTTTCTGCAGAGCAGCAGTAGATCTTCAGAAATTCACCTCTGAGTTGTGGGCGGGACTGTTGGTGCTCCGGCTGGGTGGGGTTTAGGTGGGATGTGTCTGGATATACTGGCTGCTGCTTTGGTGTTGGTCTGTCTGAGAGGCTGTTTTCCTTGAGTGGACTAGACTGAGTAGAGTATCTATAGCATCACATGACCAAAAAACAACCAAGATCATTAGTAGTCCATATTAAACCATACAGTATAATAGGAATGAACAGAACATGAAAGGCTTTGTGGTCCGTTGGTGACCTCAGATTGTCATGTTGCACCTCTGCAGGTTTCATTACATTAAACGAGGAAGCAGGGATGATGTAAGGAGAGAGATTACTACACACATCAGGTCATCTGTAGTCTACCGTTTTGGAATGTACTGCCCACACATGGATTGATCTTGGAATCTGGGTTTAATCCCCGGCATCGCTGCTTCTCCGCTGCCTGTCGGTGATCAGGAGGTTTGAGTTGAGCGTGAAGGCCTGTTCACACCGGGACGAATTTCGCCCGCGATTTTCGCCGACGTTTAACGCCTCGTGACTAAACAAAGGGCACCAATGTGAGTGTGCACACCGACGCGAAAAAACGCGACGCGTCAAAGCGTCACTTTTTAAAAATGCCTCCGGTTCGTTTTTTTGGTCTAACGCGCCGCGTCGAACCAATGAGAATGGCGCTTTTGCACACGTGTCTGGAGCTTCTGAAGTTACAGTAAAACACCACTTGGGGGCGCTGAAACACAAAACTGTCTTGCTGAGCACACATACCAGCGAAGAAGATGGACGCCAAGTAGCTTCTACACTACCACGAAGAAATAATGACGGACATTATAAAATATCCCCCAACCAAGCACCAATTGGAGCAACTGGTGCTTGAAATATTCATGTTTTCTTTGTTTGATTCTGACAATCGCGTAAATACTTGCTCTCTTCTTCTGAGTGAAAAGCGACTTTAAGAAGCGTAAAGTTGCGCAGCGCCACCTTGTGTACAGGAGTATATAGATAGATAGATAGATAGATAGATAGATAGATAGACAACTTTATTTATCCATTTGGGAGGTTCCCGCATGGAAATTGACATCTCCATCGCATACAGCACTGGTTGGCATACATATAGGAAAAAGGAAAAAGCAGCACAGTGACTAGAAAAAATTAGGAAGATTAGAACAGTAAGAAACAATTTAAATATCTTCAAACAGTATATACAAAAAAAGGTCATTCAGGCCCTTTCCTTTTCCGTCTTCCTCCCCCCTCCTAAGTGGAGGTTAAAGAGTTTGATGGCACGGGGGACAAAGGAGTTCCTCAGTCTATTAGTCCTGCACCTTGGGAGGAGCAGCCTCTTGCTGAAGGTGCTTCTCTGGCTACTGATGGTCGTGTGCAGAGGGTGGGTGGCATTGTCCAGGATACCTGTCAGTTTTTTCAGTGTCCTTCTCTCTGCCACAGTAGCCAGAGGGTCCAGCCTTGTGCCAACCACAGAGCCAGCCCGCCTGATCAGCTTCTCCAGCCTGGAGAAGTCTGTCTTTGAGGTGCTCCCCCCCCAGCACACCACAGCGTAGGTTATTACACTGGCGACCACAGACTGATAGAAGATCCCAAGGAGCTTCTTGCAGATGTTGAAGGATCTTAACCTCCTCAAGAAGTACATCCTGCTCTGGGCCTTCTTGTACAGCTGCCCCGTGTTGCTCGTCCAGTCCAGCTTGTTGTCCAGCCACAGCCCAAGATATTTATAGGTCTGCACGACCTCCACCTCCTCCACTCCTATCAGAACTGGTCTGGGGTTGGGTCTGTCCCTCCCAAAGTCGACGACCAGTTCCTTAGTCTTGGAGGTGTTGAGCTGTAAGTTGTTTTTGTGGCTCCAGACAACAAAATCATCCACCAGGCTCCTGTACTCCTCCTCCTCCTCGCCACTGATACACCCCACGATGGCTGTGTCATCTGCGAACTTCTGGATGTGACACGTGTCCGAGTTGTAGCAGAAGTCCGCGGTGTACAGGGTGAAGAGGAAAGGGGAAAGTACAGTCCCCTGTGGAGCTCCCACGTTGCTGACCACAGTGTCAGATGTGATGTCCTTCAGCCTGACGTACTGTGGTCTGTCAGTGAGGTAGCTGGAAATCCAAGCAACCAGGCACGGGTCCACTCGCATTCTGGAGAGTTTTTCCTGGAGTACAAGGGGCTGGATGGTGTTGAAGGCACTGGAAAAGTCCAGGAAAGTAATCCTCACAGTGCCTTTTCCCTTGTCCAGATGCGAGTGTGCTCTGTGTAGGAGGAAGAGGATGGCATCCTCTACTCCAACCTCTGCCCGGTAGGCGAACTGTAGGGGGTCCTCAGCGTGCAGCACCTGAGGTCTGAGGAGCTTGAGGAAGAGCCGCTCCAACGTCTTCATCAGATGTGTTTACATTAAGAGCCATCTAACGTCAGGGAATGAAATTGCATGTTCGCTCGGCTCGTTGTCAGCGAAAATCGCCTGGGTGTGAACATAAAAAACGTGGCGAATAATGCCTGGCAAATATTCGTCCCGGTGTGTACGGGCCTTAAGGCTCTGGTTGTTAGAAGAGGGGAAGTTAAACTCTGCTGCAGAGGAAGGTGTTTGTACGTTTTAGGTTCTGGGTGGAGAGTTTGGCAGACTTTGGCCGCTCTGTACTTTCATTTGGGTTTGCATGTCACACAATAACTTTCAGGTTGTAACCTCATAAAACATGGAGCCACATAAAGGATTAAGCTTTACAACCTTTGATGTTGCTGTGTCCTCATGAGGCTGAAGTCAGGTTTAATAATCTTGAGTTTATGGAGCATTCCTGTTTCAACATGCTGGCACTTCAGTTTATGAAGATCCGCTTTGACCTCCGTAAGAGGATCAGACAGAAAACGCCAACCATGAAGAAGCGTCCTCGTCCGTCCTCTGGGCCTGTCCCAGGCCGCCGGCGCTGACCCGTCCTGTGTGTCGTTGCAGCATTGCCGGCAGCCTGGTGTACTCCTACATCACGCTGACGGAGGAGCAGTCCAGCAGGAGCAACGACAACGCCAAGCTGGACATCAAAGGCAAGGTGGACGTGTGACGGCGGGCCGCGGGCTCAGCCTGGACCTATGAAGTATTTAGTATGGAGACGAAGATGAAGCCCCTCCTGCTGCCACGTTTCTACTCGCCGTTTTTTAAATCCTGTTTCTTCAATGCTGCTCTTGTGAGGACACGGGAATGCAGGACTATTTCTGAGAGGCTTCCAGCAGCGGCTGTGTTGACGCGTCACCACGGCGACGCTTTTTATCTACGACACTGTTTACGGTTTCTGGCAGGAGCCATGTGGCTGATGCACAGCTGGAAACATGTTCAGAAACGGCTTTTGCTCTGCTAAAGTGGCTTAGCATCAGTGTTAGTGAGCGTTTTTTAACCTGCTGGCTCTTTTCAGATTTTTTTCTTTTACATTTGCTCCAAACATTTCAGTCTAAGTGTTTTTATGGTCTTTTGTATATTTATTGGTTTCTTACTCTCTGTAGATGAAGTGAAGATGGTAACATCTCAATGTCACTAAAGAACGAACTATTTTTTGCATTAATAAAAGAAACTTGTTTATTTTCTTATTGTGTGCAACTCTAAAAATTAAAAAATAAAGTTACCTTTTTAAAGTCATCACTTTTTCCGTTATTTGTTTAGACTAGCTTTTTGTCATTTATTAACCGTCTTGTCTGTTTACTTTGACCACTAGAAGGCGCCAGAATAGTTTTTTCCATTGACACTTCAGAACAAGGTGTGGTTCTGACCTGTGACCTCCTGTGCAGGAGACGTGCTGTGGTGGATGAAATGCAGATAATCGACCTAAAAACTAACCTGATAGTTCTTTGGAAAGTCTGACTGGCTTCGTTTCATTTGGTGTGTCATAGAAACAATAAATGGCGCTTACTTTTATAGTGCTGTCCTACCTTCTTCAGTCCCACTCACCCACTGATGATGGCTCCGCCCCCAAACACTGGCGCCGACCTTCAGTGTCTTACCCAAGGACACTTCAACACAGAGGTGGGCGGAGCGGAAACCGAACCTGCCGTCTTCCAATCAGGTCAACTGCTCGACTTCTGCACTATGGCCGCCCATGAAAGAGGTCAGAGGAGGTGGCGTCCTTTTTAACCCTTGTGCTATCTTAGATGACCCCATCCTCACATTGACGTGTTCTCCCTACCACGACAAAGGTGGATAAAGGTGGAAAGATTTCATGTAATCCATGGACACCAGTGAAGATCACAAATCATTGAAGAAAAAAGGTTCAGAGCTCTGTCTAGTGGGTCTAGATGACCCAACTCCCAATGGTAAAGTGCCTAGGATAGGACAAGGGTTATGCATCTGCTGAGATGGGCCACTCCGGAAGCAGCTGTTCCCTTGTGTGATCCTAGACACTTTAACATTGGGAGTTGGGTCATCTAGACCAGTGTTTTTCAACCAGTGTGCCGTGGGAAATTGCCCTCATTCACTGATCTAAAAACATTTTCTATCTCCAAGATATCAGCTCTTTGTTCATCCAAGCAGGCCCTGATAAAACACTGAGAAATTAAGAATATGAAATATTAAAAAAATTTTTCTTTGTGTTTATATGATGCTATTAAAGACACTTTGATAAGAATGGCGGTACCGCTGTACAGTTATAGCTGCAGCTGTAACTGTGTAAGGAAAAGTCCCGCCCCTTTAACTGTCTCCACCAATCATTCTTGGAGGCTTAATCACATGTCGTCATTCTGACCAATCAGAAGTGGTTAAAGTATTCACTTCCTTGTTTCAATTTAGCGCAAAAAAGTCTCTCTGTTCTAAGAAAAATACCAGCTAAAGCTCGTCTTTAGCAGTGTAGCTTTCCACAGAATCCGGTGTCAGACCGTGGAACAAGTGAACAAAACAATGAAGCTCAAAGACGCTGGTCTGTCTCCGGTCGGCGGATTATCAGCACTACATCTCCCATTATGCATTAAAGTGACTGTCTTAGCGCACAATGAGTCTCTCCTCTTAACGTCTTAAAACAACGAACACACATCAAACAGTTTTTGAATCTTCTAATTTAACTTTTATTACATCTTTTAGAAAAAAAAAACAGTTGCAGTTTCCAGCTTTTTCTGCAACAATTATCACAAAAATGCATGTGAGATTGTGGAGGGGCTGTAGATCAATACAGACTGAGCTTTTTCTTTTTTTTTATTTATCTATTTTTTTGGATGCTGGTGTGCCGCGGGATTTTTGTCAAGGTTAAAGTGTGCCGTGGCTCAAAAAAGGTTGAAAAACACTGATCTAGACCCAACAGACAGTGCTCTGAACCTTTTTTCTTCAATGATTTGTGATCTTCACTGGTGTCCATGGATTACATGAAATCTTTCCACCTTTATCCACCTTTGTCATGGTAGGGAGAACACGTCAATGTGAGGGGGGGGTCATCTGGACCCCACAAGATAGCACAGGGGTTATGGTGATTAAAGCTGAAGACTTAGTATTTAGTTTACAAAGAGGATTCTGTCGACAAATACTAAAAAACAAAGTTGAAAAATTGTCTTAAAATAGGCATTTAATGATGTACAAAAACAAAAAAATCAGAACAATCACCTTCCAACAGACAAACTGATGTTCAGCTTTAAGGACAGACAGGAAAACGCTGCATTTCTGTGTCGGTCGGCCAACAGACAGCATTTCCCAAAGCCTTTCCCTGCCATCAGTAACGGGTTCAGAAAGCAGCAGTTCAAGCTTTTAGCATGAATTCAGGCGTTCATGTACAGATTCCAACACAAACCAATCATTTGACCCACTGAGAGCGTTTCATTCCCAAACGGATTCACCACCAACGACAGAAAAATCAGACAAACTACAAATACAACAAGCCCCTTCCCCCCCTACAGTCATACCTTCATTTCTTCCCCACAATGCAACTTTTGACTGGAAAAATCTGTCCAAAATCCTTCACCGCAACATGAAAACATTAAAAGGCAACCAGCTGCATGCTGGGATATCAGGGAGGCTTTTCTCTGGAGCACCTGACCCCTCGGAGCGGGAACTTCTTCCTCCCAGAGTTGCATTGTTTTGGCTTCATGGAGTCACTGCGACCACAGCGGACGTCTCTGCTGCACACGGCCTTTTTCTATCGCCGCGTCCTTCGGCTGGACTGCAATCGAATGCATCGTAAAGGAACTTAGCATTTCTGAAGCTTCAGGTCAGAGTGGTTTCTGCCTGAGCAGCTGGGGGGGGGTTGAACCGGCCTTCCTCATTCCAGCAGCAGCAGCCAGAGGAGCTAAAGATAGCTCAACCTTTCCCCTTCCACACCAAACCCAGACAAACCTGCAGGAACCTGAAACTCCACAGGAGCGAGCGGAGAAAAACCTGCTGGAATAACACACACTTTACCACAAACCAAACCCCGTTAAAGGGAAGAGCGCGCACCACTACAAAGGAACCCGTGGAGATTTGAAGGTTCCTGCGTCCTGCCAAACACAGTTGAGGCACCGTTCACTGCATGCCGCCCTGACTCCACCAGGTCAACCAGGTAAACCTGATCTCACCGCCAAATCCAACAGACAGATAAAGAAAGACTTCATGAACTCAAGAGTTTCCGCTTCCTTTAGAGAACAGTATGTGGATTTCTGAAGGGTGACGAAACAGTCCAGCAGCTGAGGGCCAACTTCACAGAGCCACGAGGTTCTCGGCCGTGTAGCACAGACTGTAGAAGCTGCAGCCTATGCAGCACAGGTTGCACAGAGACGACAAGAGTCTGTAGAGCCACAGGCGGCTGCTGAGGCGCCTGTACTTCACATCCGTTTCACACAGCTTGGCGTAAGCTTCGCGATTAGACGACAGTCCGATGTCCTGACCGAGTCCGCACGCCTGCTCCACCAGATGCATGTCTGCCATGATTTCTGACGTCATCTGGCCAAACCACTGAGCGTTGACAGCCGCGACAGTCACCGACACAAAGAAGATGAAGATCTGGGGGCAAAAAGCGGAGATTCAGGGGGAAAAAAAACCCAGCGCCAAACGGTTGGGATGCGGCGGAAACGGCGTACCTGGAAGGCTTCTCTGTCATCCAGGGTGTCCTGGGGGTGGTACATGGCAAAGATGGTGAGGTTGAAGAAAGCACAGGCGGAGCCCAGGTGGAGGTAGAACGGTACGAGGCGACTCTGGATGAACCCATACGTGTGTCTGTTCAGGTGGTTGTCCATGACAAAGCCTGAGCAGAAATCAGCCTCTGTTATGGCAGAGTCCTTCCTCCACGCAGGTGAAGATTCTCACAATCAAGAGTTCAGAAAATCAGCTGCTACAGTCTGTAAAAGCACGTCCCAAACAAACCAAGCATTGGAGTCCACCTGCAGACCCCCAGAGACCAGCTCCAAGCGTCTACAGTTTCATGTGAACTTAGCTTTACCTGCAGCTGAGAGGAACAGCATGACGGCACAACAAAGGAATTTACACACCCCATAATAATGCTCTGTGCAAACTTGATGAGCAAGCTGCGACAAGTCAGGAGGTCAGGTCACAATCTCTTTAGTGTGTGTGTGTGTGTGTGTGTGTGTGTGTGTGTGTGTGTGTGTGTGTGTGTGTGAAGACGTCCATCATGTCAAACAGCTTGTCTCTCGTCTCCATGGTTACCAGGGTTAATCTGAAGTTTCCTGTGTTCCAGACTCAGAGGCTCCTCTTTTCTTTGGTTATTCCTCAACTTTAGGAAGTTTCCTTCATTGGTTTGGAAAAGACCCCCCCTCCCCCCCCCTTTACCTGTGCCTCCAGGTGTGTGATACCTACTGGAAACGAAGGTGACCCAGATCTGCATGCCCCAGTACGTGGAGAGCAGAAGCAGCTGCAGCAGCTTGACGGTGAAGGAGGGCTCCTGCTCCGCGGCCATGGTGCTCCTGGCTCCCCCCGGGAGGGTCTCCTGCGCTTCGGTGGTCCGGAGCTGGAGGAGGAGGAGCGAGCACAGAACGCGCCGGTAACACATCCGGGACAGCAAACCCACTTCCGCGTTGTGACCGAGCGCCACCTGAGGGGGAAGCGTCCTGCTCCCCCGGCCCCGCAGCGACCCGCACACAAACGCGCTCAGTCTCCACGCAGTCAGTCAAAGTCACCGTCAACAAACTAAGCGGAAGAGCTGCTTCAAGCATGCGCAGAACCTCTGAAGCGGCCCGGTTCTACGCGAACTGCAGAGGAACCGGGAACGAAAAGCTCACCTGAAGGTCCACAGCCACGTTCGGAGTCCACGCAGGACTTGTGTGGAGATCCGCAGCTCGGCTGTCAGGAGGAGGTCCGACCGGTCCACCCCCCCCCCCTCCTCGTTCTTTTACGCTGAGCGCACATCGACGTCAGCGCTCAATGCCGCCCCCTACTGCCCCGGACTAGCGCTGCAGCATGGAGTTACCATGGTTACACGCCAGCGCCACCTTTTCCACCTGAGGACCCGGTCGTTCCTCCCGCCAGGAACACCTGACGCTGGAGTTCCACCGGGCCAAAGGGACCAAACCAGGTCCAGGGAACTAAACTAAGTCCAGGGGACCAAACCAGGTCCAGGGGACCAAACCCGGTCCAGGGGACCAAACCCGGTCCAGGGGACCAAACCAGGTCCAGGGAACTAAACCAGGTCCAAGTAGCCAGAAAACCCAGTAATGCTTTCATGTTGTCCAATAAACCAAGAGGGACAACAGAGCCGTTTAGAAACTGTTACACATAGATGTAACATTTACTAAATAAGTATTTAGTAAGCAAGATACATACTTTTAAGTTAAATATTGTTTTATAAGTAAATATTTATTTTACAAACTTAATGTTTGTTTTTGTAAACTAAATATTTAATTATATGAAAGTGTTTTTTCCACATGTAATTTTCTGATTTGGTGCGGTCAGTCCTGAACTTTCTTTTTGGCGGCACAGACCCAGAGGAAGGTTTAAGTTTAGGATTATGGTTAAACCACCAAATAGTTCCTGATTCTGCAGCTCACCGCTCCTCCAGGAGATGGATCACATGTGGAGAACACATGTCACACACCTAGGAGCGTCTCAGATAACAGGACCTTAAACTTCAAGTTTAATCTTCAATACATACAGCTAACAATAACAGTCAGCTGTTGGACGCTCGTATCCCTTGTGCTGCTATCTTAGATGACCCCCCCCCTTCCATTGACGTGTTCTCCCTACCATGACAAAGGTGGATAAAGGTGGAAAGATTTCATGTAATCCATGGACACCAGTGAAGATCACAAATCATTGAAGAAAAAAGGTTCAGAGCACTGTCTAGTGGGTCTAGATGACCCAACTCCCAATGGTAAAGTGCCTAGGATAGGACAAGGGTTATGGATCTGCTGAGATATTGCTGTTACCTTTGACTGTAGCTTTACAGACGACTCCCCATAAGGGATCAACGCGGAAGACAACAACTGTGAGCCACCAAAGGGATTTTTAACATTTATTTGTCATTCAAACGTGTCTGGGCTGTGATTCATGTTGAAAAGAGAATTGAGAAACAACCCATTTCAGTCAATCAGCAGTTAGACTGAAACAGACCAACAGTCCTCCACAGGAAGCTGAGGCGTTGCTGGTGAGATACCCGTCCCTCTGAGGTGGGGGGGGGGGGAGGGTGCACGATATAAGGTCCTGTTGGGTGTGTGACATGTGTTTCAGCTGATGCGATCCATCTCCTGAGAAGATAATGCAGCAGAATCAGAACTATTTGGTGGTTTAACCATAATCCTAACTTAAACCTTCCTTCTGGGTCTGTGCGTACAAGAAAAGTTCAGAACTGGACCGCATCAATTCAGAAAAATTACTTACACTTTTGAAATAATATTTCAGTTTGTAAACTAAATATTTAATTATGAAAAGTATTTAACTTTTAAATATTTAAGCCACTAACCAAATTATTGAATTATAAATGTAACATCTATGAATGAATACATTATGAAAGGTGAAATATGCATTTGAAAATGAACATGTTTTTTTTTTCTAATAGAACAGGCTAAATAACCAAAAAATATTGTTGTTAACATTTGACTGTAGCTTATTAGACTTAATTCCCCATAAGGATCAATGCGAAGACAAATAACTGTGAGCGCCACCAGCGATTTTACCATTTATTTGTCATCCAAATGTGTTGTAGTAGTGTGCCTGGGCTGTGATTCATGTTGAAAAGAGAACTGAGAAAATAAACCCATTTCAGTCAATCAGCAGTTAGACTGAAATGAGACCAACAGTCCTCCACAGGCGGCTGAGGCGTTGCTGGTGAGATACTCCGTCCTCTGAGGTAGTCTGCAGCTGAGTCATGCTTCAGGCAGGCAGGGGGGGCTGTGTCGGCAGATTTTGCATATTTTTTGCTGTAAACCGGGAAAGCATCTTTACAGCCCAACTCCTCCCTCAATCTGTGATACAGCTGTCCGTCAAACATCTCCCAGAATTCCTCTCGGTCCATGTACACGTCTGCGTAGAGCATCTGGAACCTGCCCATCAGAGGAGGAAGAGGGTGTCAGAACAAACGTCTTCTCCAAAATCTGACCAGAACCACCTCAAATGGATTTATTTATTTGTTAGCATTTCAGCAGCGGAAAAGTCCGACGGCTCTTTGCTGGAGAAACCGTATCCCAAACTTTGCAACCGTTTCCCAGGATTTGTCAAGAAGCTTTTAGTTTTAAGTTCCTAACTCTTGCTTTGGTCCATCTGACCATCTTCAGGTTACTAATGTTGTGCACTGAAGAGGCTGAAAAAGCTCCTCAGATCAAAGGTTTCCATGGAAACACGAGTTCAATTTCATAGAAGCAACGCTTGCTTTCAACCGTTTTAAAATTTGACATGAAGCTCAGTGATGCAAACACAGAAGGGATTACTGGGACCTCTGCTAACGTTCTCGTTCAGGAAGTGCGTCGCAGGTTCGAGTCTCACCCATGACAGTCTCTGACGAACTTCTCCAGCTGCCGCGTGGATGCTTTGGCTTCAAAGTGTTTGACTTTGGGCTCCCCGTACGCCCCGATGTCCACGTACAGCTCCTCCTGGTCCCCCTTGGGGTGCACCATCCCTCTGCCGGGCAGCAGCAGGAACGGGCACAGCCACAGAGGGTACACCTGCAGGGGAGCAGCGTTCAGCCATGTCCCGTAAGCAGCGCTCTTCAGCCTTGGGCCGGCCTCACCTTGATGTCTTGGTGGAAGCGTGTGATGGCGGACTGCAGATGCTTCATGGGTACCAGCATGTCCTGGACCACATGGCGCTGCTCGTAGAGCCGCCGGATGGTCTCTCCCTGAGTGAGCTTCAGCAGGGAGATCTTAGGAGGGACCATCCAGCCAAAGAGCCAGCGGAAAACGGGATTGTTGCCGAACGGAATAATATCCTGAATGGAAAAGACAACAGAGCGTAAAGCGGTCATGTGATGGAGGCTTTTTCCTCATCTGGAGCTGGAATCACGCTGGAGCTGAGCTCTGGAGGACCACAACCTGCTGCTCACTCCTAGGTTTGACCGACTCCAGCGCTGAGGTGCTGGACGTCTAACCACAGCCGATGCAGTATGCAGCATAACAAATGCCCCAGCTTTAAAGGGAGAAACCATCTCCTCCTATTTCCTGATCCCAACAGATCCACATGGAGGCTCTGAGCTGAATGGGGCTGAAAACCAACCGTTTGGCATCGATTGATAGCAAAAGTCCTCTGAGCTGACATCACTATGATCAAATCACTGTCCAGAACCCCAAACCAGGAGAACTTTAACACAGACATACAAACGCCAGACTTCCCATTCGTCATGAATTCATCTTTTTAAGCCTAAATTGTTGAAGCCTTTTTGGTTTTTCCTCCACCTCCTAAACTACAACTGCAGTCACATCAACTAAACGCCTCCTCCTTCCATCAGAGGACAGCCTGATTCCCGTCTGTCTCAACCCTCTCCTGACGACGGAGCTTCAGCCAGTGCGAGCGTACCTGAAGCTCCCAGAAGATGCTGCGGGTGTGTCTGTGGTAGTACTGCCTCAGAGGGATGTATTCCACCCCGGTGCGGCCCTCCTTCAGGTAACCCTCCACGTGTTTGAAGAACCAGGGTTTAAAGTGCAGGCCGATTCTGTTGATCTGCCGTGGAAGAGCAGAAACACATGAGCCGGGACCAAGCGTGCAAACTCTCCCCGCCCTCGACGCCCTTACTTTGTCCGGCTCAGCGTGGTCGGTCATGGTTCCCGTCATGACCACAGCAGAGTCCAGACTGTACTGGAGGCCCTCCACAAACGTGTTCTGCTTGTTGCTGGACGCCTCTGCAAAGCGCCTGCAGATGTTCTCCAGCCCCCTGACCGGCTCCAAGCGCAGCTTCACCCAGGGTTTGGCCGGCACGATTTTGATCTCAGCTGCCACCAGGAATCCCAGCGTTCCGCAGGACCACGGAACGGCGTGGAACAGATCCACGTTCTCCTCCTGTGGGCAGAAACCAAGCGTGAGGCCCGTCCTGTGGTTTTCCAGCCCAAAAGGCATCTAACCCAAGGCACGTTAACATTGGGAGTGGGGTCTTCTGGACCCCACAAGACAGCACAAGGGCTAAAATCCACCAGGTACTACAAGAAACCACCCAAAATGTAATCGGTCATTAATTAGCAGTAATTCATCTTCCATTTTGCTGCTGGTCAGAGTAAAACCTAAAATGCTGGACTTCCTCTGGGATCACTAACGACCACAGCAGATCAACCGTGAGCTTACGTACGCCCCCCCCCTTCCTTTTTTCACGTAAACTTAAAAAAAAACAACCAGAAAAAAAGGAAATGAACAGAAAACAACTAGCTTATTGATCATTTATCATCATGGTAATATTTATGCAAAACAAAAGCAAATGTCTGAAACATGATAAAGAGCGGCTGGATTTTTAAAAACTTAAATCTAATTGTTCTTTTTAAATGGCCTATTAATAAAATATTTAAAAAGAAATCAAATATTAGCTGAGATTTACTCCAGAAATTATTTGGTGTTTTCCAAATTTTCCAACGGTAAAACCCCCAAAAACTACGACACATTTCTAAACAAATGATCGATTGTTTCTTTGTCACAAAAAGCCTGTGCAGCTTTTTTCCTCACTTCCTGTCTTTTATGTCAGATCTGAACACTAAATCATCGATAGACTAACGTGAAATACATGAACACGTCATAAAAATGTCAACAATGTATTACAAATAATAAATCTTCCATTATCAGCACACACTGAGTAAACTAAAGGCAGGACTGTGAGATCTACGCTGAACCAGAACCAGAACCGTGCAGAATTCACAGGTCTGAGGGACAATAAGGATTACAAGGATACATAGAAATGGCACTTCTAGAACAGTTCAGCGGACAGATGTTTATTTTGTTATTAGTTGCTCATGATGGCGAGGACGGTGATGGGTGTGGTACCGTCTCACAGGCCGTCCCTGACCGCACGTCCCTGCTTGAAAAGGATTTTGATGAGGAAGAAAAACCCCCCCAAAGCCACTTTTGCCGGCAAATTGAGAACCAAAACCACCCAACCTGGCAACACAGCAGCTGGGCTTTCCACCAAGGACAGAATGAAGGCTGAGGGGTGGGCGGAGTCGAGAGATCAAGTTCGTGACCTTCCCGTCTGAAACCTGAGCCCAGACCCACAGCGGCCTGCTGCTTGGCGGCCTCATGTGGTGAAATCAGTAGAAACTTTTCAAATGACTTGATTTATGGCAGTCCTGTCAATCAGTGCAATTATCCTCCCCGTGAGTTAAAGGAGGTCTGCACTGTTTGCTGGGAGTCCAGTGGAAAACCCCGGCGGGACGTACCTCTGAGCAGCGCACCAGACTGCCATCAGCGAGAACCAGCTCGTACGCCACGCAGATGTGCTGGAACAGTCCATAGATGTGGGAGGAGGACTCGATGCCCGTGCCCATCACCAGCCCACCTGGGACAGCCGAACGCAAACACGTAACGCAGAGGAAACACACACACACACAAAGACGGACTGCTGCGTGGACGGCAGGATAAATGAATGCACCGCGGCCTGATGGGAAAACATCAGACGCTGATGAGCAGTTTATGGCAACAGGAAATCCATTATGAAACCCAATCCAGGGGGGGCTTCCAGCCATTTCCTCCCAGTTTCATCCTTTCAGCTCCATCAGTCACGTAACACAATTACAGCTTGTGCTGAAGCTCTGGACAGGATGCAGCTCCCGGGGGGCAACATGCTGATCACACTGAACTGCACTGGAAAGCATCCCTCATACCCACGGTGAGGTCATCCAGCTCTGGCAGCACCGGCAGCGTCCAGCCCATGCCGTTGAGAAGAGCCGTCACTTGGCCCATGTTGGCCAGAGGCTCAACTTTCACCACCTGAAACACAACGTCCGGCCAGTGAGAAAACCCCCCCGCCTCGGAAAAAACTCTGATGTTTCATCAGAACAGGAGAAGAAAATGACATCTACACCAGCAAGGAAAACCCCCAATGAGGAGAAGAGAAGACTCCTCATAGATGGCGTCAGCAGCTCCGTTAGGCTCCTCCTCTCTGGGATCAGCTCCTCGTGGGGCGTTTGGGTTCATTTGGTGTAGAACTGAAGGTCAGAACTCTTTCATGGATTCTGATGGAGCTGAACAAGCATCACGGTGCAGCTGACATCATCCGCTAACAAAGACCGTTCTTCTGGTCTCACGAGGACGGGAGCGCTTCACACCGACTGTATAAGACGACTGGACTGACTGACCCCCCCCCCCCCCCCGGCTTTTCCAACAGGAAGCTGGCTCCAGGAAGCCAAAATCCCACAGACGGAAAAGCAAACCAAAACACTTTCTTGTGTTCTTGCGTCTTTGCATCGGCTTCCTGTTCATTTTAGGATTCATTTTAAAATGTTATTGTTGGTTTTTAAAGCTCTACACAGACTGGCCCCAAAATACACCTCTGACCTCATTCAGATGCACAAACCAGCACGTGCTCTGAGGTCAGAGGTCAGCTCCAGCTTGTGGAGCCCATGACGAGGCAGAAAACTAGGGGAGAAAACAGAGCTAAGCTGTGGAACCGCTGCCTCCTCGTGTCAGAACGGCGCCCCCTGTGGAGTGTTTTAAGTCTCCTCTTTTTATTCTCTGGCTTTTCACACTGCGTGAGTTGTGTGGTCCTCTGTGTTTTATCTTATTTTTTGTTCATTTTATTGTTGCATTTTCCTTGTTTCTATATTTTAAATCATTTTATCTTATTTAAGTCTCTGCACATCACTTTGTTTGTTTGGGAAATGTGCTGTATAAATAAAGTGGATTGGATATTCGTAACCAACACACAGCTTTGTATTGAACCTTTTCGTGAGACGTCCTCGCTTGTTCACTGTGTGCTTCAGGATGGATGATCAATGAAGGTGAATCCAGGTCGACTTGAATGGAATCAGGCCATTGAAGGACGAGGATTGTGTGTTTTGACAGATGTGTGCCTGCCTCACCTGCCTCTTGGTGTCCACCTCCAGGATGTCCATCATGTTGATCAGGATGTTCTTGTGGGTTTTCTTGTACTTGCCCACTCTGAGAGACACGGTGAGCCAGCCTGGTCGACCGGTGCACATGTGGCTCTTTGCTCCATCCTTCCTCCACTCCCTGACCTGAAGCAGGTCAGAAACCAGAACCTTAAGGACCCCCCTCCACCTTCAGTCTGACGGAGGAGGAAGAAGCAAATCTACACAGCAGGAAGCGGGACAAAACCAAGTCGTTTCACATTCCTATCATCCCCGTCGGTCAGGAGACATTGGATTTTATTTTATTCAACCTAAACGCATTTGCAGAACAAGTGTACACTGAAAACAAAGCAATGACTATAATATTCAACACAACTGGGGACATGTGAGTAAGAAATTATAAGTTAACAAATGCTAGACAAAGGAGGATAAGAAAAAAAAAAGGGAAATTAAAATGACTCATCAATGGGAGTAAATGGCATAAAATTAATGTCATTCAGTAAAAGCTAAATTGACAATTTTCTATGTTTTTGATATTAAAATTAAAAAGGTAATTATATGCTTAAAATGTATTACACAATTATTTTTCATGAATCCTCTCAAAAGCACAATTATAAAAATGTGGAGCATAGATTCAGGCCAGTAGTGTGGTCATGTATTATGGCTGAATATTATCTAAGACTTTCTATACTTTATTATCGATGGAAAACTTTCTTTCAGTCAGAAAACAGGACCCCACCCCCCACCTGAGGTTGAGTGCGCATCTGCGCACGCGCGTACTCACCTGTCGCTGGACGTCTCTGACGCGCTGGTCGTGCAGTTTGGGCGCGGAGCACATCTTAAAGATGATCCACGCGCGCACATAATAGTACACGTCGAAGATGACAGAGAGCGGCAGCAGGAACGCGCAGACGAAGATCCAGCGCTGGTGAACGAGCACGTGCTCCAAGCCTCGGACTCTGACCCACAGCAGCAGCAGAACGGCCAGAACCCCCCCACACAGCAACGGAGCCATCTCTGCTGCAGGACCCGACTGTGCGGGGCCCGGTTCCGTCTGACACAGAGCCGCGGGCAGAGTCCAGCCCCCAAACCCCCGACCCGATCACCCTCTCGCGGCGATAGGTGAGCGCGAGGGGTGGTCGGGCTGCCCCTCCCGCCCTCCTTTCGGATTGGCTTAATTTGCCGGTGGGCGGGGACCTCATGCCTAAATGCTGATTTCATTGGTCAAGTCTTAGTCTGCGATACTGTGGTTTGACCAATCAGGAAGCGCCGTCAGTGTCAGGCCATGCCGCCAGTCCGCGCGTGGAACAGGGACGGAGCTGTGCGCATCCAGGTGAGGCTGTTACCTGACGGTCAGTGGAAGAAGAACCGACGCGTCTGTGATCCCCAAACCCGAACGTTAACCCGAGAAACCGAATCCTACGAGAACTAATTCTGGTCTTAAAGACCCCCTCCAATAAAAACGTGTTCTTGGTGTTTTTAATGGGTTCTTGGGACATTTTCCTTATAATATTAATCTTTTTTTAATGCGCCTCTCAAGAAACTCATGGACACTGAACAAAAAAAAAATCAGTAGGTACAAAAATATTAATTAAAAACAATAAATAATAACTGACAGAGAATCTAAAGTGAATCAGAATGAAACTATGGCGTTTCATAGCTGCCATAAAGTGAAAGGGCGTGAAGACAACTGAGCAGACGAGTTTTGAGTTTAGATTTGAACGTTTATAAAGAGTCTATGTTACAGAGGTCAGGAATTCCAGAGTTTGGGAGCCGAGAAGCTGAAGGCTCGGCTTCCTGTGGTAATGAGTTGGGCCAGAGGAACAGAGAGGTGGACAGAAGAGAACGAGAGGGGGATTTAATATGGAGTGGGTGGGAAAGATGAGGAGGAGCCAGGTTGTGGAGGGCCTTAAAGGTGAACAGCAGGAGTTTTAATTGGATTCTGGAGGAAATGGGAAGCCAGTGCAGCTGGTGGAGAACCGGGGTGATATGACTGAAGGAGGAGGTTCTGGAGATGATGCGATGCTGCTGAGTTCTGGACCAGTTGAAGCTTATTGAGGGTCTTTTGAGGGAGACCAAAGAGGAGGGAATTCCAATAATCTAGGCAGGAAGTGACCAGACTGTGGAACAGAAAGAAGGAGAGTGGACGGTGTGGGAGGGGCATAGGCGATTAATGTAAGTAAAAATGGGCAGACCGAGCAATGTTATTGATATGAGATGGAAAAGATAATGATCTATCCAGGATGACATCCAGACTCTTCACCTGCGGGGAGGGAGACAGAAGATGAGTCAATGGAAAGAGTAAAACTTGTAACTTTGAGAGGGTGAATTTGGAACCCACAAAAAGTTGTAGTTCGGTTTTACCACTATTGAGTTTCAGAGAGTTTAAGGTGAACCAGTTTTTGATTTCAGTAGACAGGAGGGGATAGAGGAAGGTGGAAGAGAGGAGTCAGGTTTGCTATATACATATAGCTGGGTGTCATCTGCAAAACAATGAAACTTTATTTTAAATTTACGGAAAATCTTGCCAAGGGGTAGAAGACTTAAAATAGAAGAGGACCAACGACAGAACCTTGGGGCACACCAGAAGAAGGCTGAGGTTTCAATGATTTAAATTGAATTAATTGGGTCCTGAGAGACTGGATTGGAAGCAACGGAGGGGGGTGGAGGGGGTGCAGATAGAGGAGATTGCTCTGATATTGCCGCCACTTTTGTTGCAGCGCTAACATTAGGCTGGAGTCGTGAGCTTTGACTGTACAGTATAAAACTGGACAATCAAGTGTGACACCATCCAAAAAAAAAAAAAACTTGATTCCAGCTTTAACGAATCGAAGTCGATTCAGTCGCCATTTGTCTGCAATATGTTGGAACCAGATGTCCTCAGTAAGCCGTGATTGGTCCGTCTACATTTCTATGGCAACCACTCTCTAATCAGGAGTGATCGTGTTCGAAGGCCACGCCCCTTCTACTGAAAGTGGCCAAGGAAGAATCTGCCAATCAAATACTTCCAATGTGAAAGGCCACCTACTTGTATTGAGGCATCTGATTGGTCACTTTTTAACTTTTATAATTTGTACTACAGCAAAAATAGGAAAAAATAAGGATTATCAAGAAGATGGTTAAAAAAAAGGCACCAAATCAAAAATATTTCTTCTGACCAATATTTCTCTGTAGAAGTCTACAGGATTTCTGTCTTTTGGCACCAGCGGGTAGAAGTCCAATGCTCATTCACTGTCAATGGTTGTGAGGGGCTGTAAGCTAGTGGGAGAGAGTATAAACAGATGGATGATGGGAAATGAACACAGATTCACTGTGCGCCAGCAGTCCCACCCACAACACAGAGGTGAATTTCTGCTGCTCTGCAGAAACTATGTCCTAGAACAACAGGCTAAAAACAGCCTCTGTTAGTGACATTAAAGGCTTTTCTATTCTAATTATTTTTGACTGTAGTGGACGCAGCTTCATATCAACAAGAATCAAAGTGAAGGGCTCTATACAATCCTTCAGTCCCTCTTTTCTCTGGACTTCCCTGAGCAGCCTCCCATCTGAAAACTGCTCCACATTCACAGCCCTTCAGACCAGAATGAGAATGCCAGGAATAGACGGCCGCTCCATCAGCGTGAATTCATTCCTGATGATAAACCAATCGATGACATCTGTGTGGAGGTTCAAAGTGTCTGACAAATGCAGGCAGAAATGTCGGCGCTTGTGTCTAGTTTGTCCATAAATGCTCAGAGAAATTGCTTTGACAAACATCCCTGCTCTCTCCTCTCCCTCCTCCACACACATGCATGCACACAAACACACACACACACACACTAAAGTGGTACCCTCCGAACACATTAGACACAGAGAGGGTGGGGCGCCACTAAAGATTTCTTAATGGGCTCTGCTGTCTTCTTGTCCATCTTCCTTGATGGTAAACACGCAGCTTCTCCACTCCGGCCTGGAGGACGCTAAAGCCTTCCTTCTTTTTCCCCAACAAAGCATCCCTTCTCAGACTTTTGGACGGGACCTCAAGGACTGACATCAGGACTCGAGGATAAGGGGAATTCGATCAGGAAAGTGATTGGAAACGATGGGAAATTTCTGCGAGGAATTACTGGTTGTGGGATCTGATCATTAGTGTGACTTTTGGTCTGCATGGGGAGCGATTTCTATGTTAGTGTCTACAGGAGAGTGGCACCATCCAGCTGTGTACAGCAGTAACATCTGAGAGTGCTGGAGGAGGATGCCTTCCCTGCATCATGGAGCAATCTTCATCGGATCCTTCCTCATCGCGACCGGGGGCTCCACAGCCTTCATGGTCTCCCAGCAGAACCGGCTGCAGGCTTTTTCCCTCTGCTGTGTGGTTCTGGGGGTCCTCATGCTCATCCTCGGGTTATTTTGGGCCATGAACAACAAAAATGCAGCAAACTACAACCATCAGGAGTTTGATCCAGAGTGTCCTCATTACCCGTATAACGGCCAGGCCCTCTTTTCCCCCCCAGGAAACCGGTTTCCAGAGTCCCAGTCTGTGTTTCTGCCCAGGTGGGTAAAGTTAAAAAAAGCTACAGATGTCAGTCGTTTTAAATGTTGTGAGAAAAAACGAGAAGAAGTGGCCAAGAATGATTTGGGTTTACAGGAAAACAGTAGACGTTTTCCTGTTGGTCAGTTTGTCCTTGTCAGCGATGCACCAAAAAAAAGTCAAATAATTTGACGTGCAGATAGAAATGTGCCAGATTCCTGTTATGAATCATCTACATGTTTTCCTTATTATCAGCTTGGTTAATTTGACCCCAGCACCAAAGTGGTTTATAGGCTTTTCATGAGTCACTGCTCAGGCACGAACCCAAGCTGCACATCCTCATGTTTCCTGATGCTGACGTTTGATTTGGAGCCTCAGCTTTGTCTTTGGTGTCATGCCGTTATGGGATGCAGACGCCGCACGGTCCTAGAACCCGAGAACACCGCAAATCCACGAGGCAGCAGCTCTAACGCTCATTTGGGGAACAGAGCTTACCAAGCCTTTGTGTTCCAGGAGATTTTCAGCTACATTGATCAGCGACTTTGACTCGTTCTAACCTGTTCATCTGTCTGAAGTCAGTGGATTAGCAAATTCTTCAGCTCTCATCAATCGACAGACCAAAATCTGTTCATATCAAATCAAATCTCTGCAGCAAATTAAGAAGTCTTCAGAGAGGCGTTCAAATCTTTCAAAAATACAAAATCAGCACAAACTGGAGAAAAACTGCCTCTACCTCGGAAAACATTTTCCTTTGAGTGAAGAATGAAATGTTAGTCACTACTGCACCACAGAGCATAGAATCAAACGCAAGCTCTGTTGTTGTGCTGTTCAAATGCAAAGAGAAGTGTTCAATTCTCCCTATAGACTGGAGTCAAATTAAACTCAAATGCTCAGAAAACTCATCCTGAAAATCTCGTAGTCCCTCATTTTGCAGCTTTTTTAGGCTGACATGAAGGAATACATTTCTATAATGAGAGATATTAGAGAGGCAGGTGGATTTTCATCCGCAGTAGAGCATGGCTGACTCAAACGTGGTTTTTTTCTGTCTCTTTCCATTGAGGTTACCATTTGGCTTCTCTTTTTTGCCCTCACAACTCAGTTTAGATGGTCTCTGTCCAGGTTTGTGCCGTTCCTTATGCTGTTTAACGTCTTTTTCAGTGTTTCTGCTTTAATTCTGCGTCATTTTAGAACCTGTTGCTCCTTCCTTCTGCCTCTTCATGGTTTCCGTTATGCTCCTCTGCTTTAGGAAACATTTGGGGAAATAAAACACTAAATAAGTCGTGATAACAGAACTAACTGCTTTCCCACTGGTGTCTAACTTGTTTGCAGGACAATGGAGCAGCACAGGAGAGGTGGAGAGGATTTTGATTATCCCCCCATGGACTCTGCTGGTTTTAGTCCAACGCCCCACCCTGCTCTGTGGATGGGACCTCCACCTCCCTATGAAGTTGCCATTAAGACCACATGCAGCTCTACGCACCTGCGGCGGGCATACTCAGACACACACCTGGCAACAGAACCCTTGTTCGGACAATCCAGAGAAATCAGCTTTGAGGTGTGACTGAATGAAGATGGCTTCTCACCGTTTCTGTGCACCGGGTCAGATGACAGAGGGGCAGCAGTCTGCACATAGTTTTATTCTTCACATTGGGCATGTTCATGTCTCCGTTCTTGCATGCTTTCCTGCAAATTCCGTCCAGGTGTTCATCGCTAAGGCAGACATTGACAATAATGCCTGGTCCTGTCTGAGAAAAACGAGGATTTCAGCCGATAGGCAGCTTAAAAAACAATCAGGAACAAGTTAAAGGGGTAGAGACGTCAAAACACTGCTGATCTGTAACGTTGCAAATGTGCAGCTGCACTTTGCCTGGTAGGTTGCACTGAAAATGTAAAGTTGACCATAATGTTGATGTTGTCACATCACCTCCTCACATCATGAGCCTCATTTGTAAATCTCTGCTCCAGGAAATCTTGAGAGAACTTGGGGCATGCTCAGTGAGGTCAGTGAGCTGCATTTGAAGGCTTTCAGGTACCTGTCAGGTAAATCTTTACACCCTTGTGTACATTCATCGTTGGGGGAAAACATACAAACATGAGAGCTGGCAGGCTTCAGGTAAAGGTAATGTTACTACTAAATACTACTCACGGGAAAGAAGCAAACGTCCTGATTACTCCAAAGAGACTAAACAAATGTGAAAAATCCCCAACACAGTCCAAAATAAAAGTTGTTTTAAATGTATGACTAAAAATCCAAATGTTGACTTTCAAATGGATCATTCCCGTCAGGAATCAGGCAGATAAATTTACAAGGCCCAATTCTGGGATTTCTAAATACAATGATGAGTTAACTTATCAAAGGGCCAGCTTTTAAGCGTGTTATAATGTTTATTCATCACTGTAAACAATCCCAAAAATATGTATTTTGATCCATTCATGCATTTCTGAGGAAGAGTCTGTGCTGCAAGCCCCGCCCCCGGCTAACACAAACACCCGCTGTCTCCGTGGAGCTAGTGGTGATCGGCTAAACGCTTTCATTTTACATGCACAATATGCACATTTATCTTTGCCAAAGTTCAGATGTTTGTTTTTGTGGACGAAATGCAGACACACTGCCGAGGCTGACTCTAGGATGACATCATGAAATGGGCGGCACCCAAAGGGAGCGATAGGCGGAGCCTCATAGATCGAGTCGTCTTACTTCCAGGTTGGAAAAAAGCTCAGGATAATAACAACTCATATTTCATTAAAAAAAACTCATTTTTTGTGTTCCAAAGGTAATATATTATCATGTATATGAATATAGTTTACTATAAAAGGCTTAAGAAAGGCATAATAGTGGCCCTTTGAAAATAACTATTGTAGTCTTTTTATTCAGCAATCGGTCCATTTCTGTTTCAAATGTTACATGAAAGAAATAGAAGATGTAGCCAATGAGTAGTAGAAGTTTTTCCATCAAAAGTCTACTGGACGGAAAAGAACTCTCAGGAGTCTCATTTTGACAATAATGTACTTAAAAGAATGTAACCGAGTACACGTGACTGTTTGCTGCTCAACTCTGGATAAACGGAGGCATTAACGAATGACCAGTTTAGTTTTTTAAAGTGCTTCATTCCGGAAGCTCACTGCACAGGACTGAAGCAATATTAGTGGAATTGTGATGTCGTACTGCTTTCAGATTTTCCGCCTTAGAAAACGGGAGGATGCGGTCATTCTAACCGTTAATTCCATGAACGTTTAGGGCGGAGCTAAGTACTGTAATACATTTTGGATGAGTCAACGGGACCAAAACAAAGATTGGAGGTCTTTGCCTTCCCAGAAGACTAGTAGGCAGCAGCTTCACTTCAGTACCTCTGATTTGAGGTGCTGGAGCTCCGTGAAGCCTGCGGAGCCTGAAATGATGTCATCACCCCCACCACCCCTCCCCTGAATTGACTTCCCTTCACAGACTTGCTTAGTTTTAACCTGCGTGGTTCCCTGATTTTTGCGGAAATTATGGAATTCAAACAAATAGGTTCAAAGGAAGAGGAGGGTGTGTCATGTGATCAGCTTCCACCACTGAGGGAGCAGCTGCTGAAGTCAAACCGTGACTCTGCAGGGATCAACATCAATCTCCTCAGGAGCCTTTCATCTCTCTGAGCCCGTTCAAGAGCGATGCAGTCGTTTTTGGTCATTATTGGTGTGTTGAAGGAACATTTCCATGTCTTCAGGACGTTTGCAGGCTCATGTTATTCTGCACTACTTTAAAATTTTCACAGCAGAAGCACAACTGACTCAAAGATGAATCACGAGAACCAAAGGTCTTTGCATTATATCTACATACGCATGCATGTGTGACTGGCAGCTTTATTAATGGCAAAGTGGATGTACAGGATGTTGACGAGTGTACTGAACTTTCTATAATAAATGGGAGCTGCAGGACTGTGTCTGGCATTTGATTGGAAAAAGGTCAAAGCAGAGACTTCATCCTCGTGCTATGATTTAGTTTGAACCAAGAAAGAAAGTGCGGTCTGATCCAGGAACCATGTATGGCCTCAAAGCGATCGGGGAGCGAAAGGCCCTGGGCAGAGATGAGTGAGACCCTGTCCTAACAAGGACCGGGACTCCCAGACTGATGCATACCTTATGGAGACAGATGGAGTCGGAGGTTTAACATCACTGCACCACGTTTCCACAACAGCCTGTGAACATTCCTCACTCTTTCCTCTTCTTTTTGCTTGTTTTGCAGCATGTCAACTGTACAGATAATGTTGTATTTTTACACACTTCTTCCCCACCAATGAGGATGATGATGATGAAAGCAGCAGATTATTTCATCCATCTATCCATCTGTCCGTCCTTCCATCCATTTTCAGAACCCGCCGAATCCCTTTCAGGGTCCTGGAGATGCTGAAGCCAACCCCGCTGCTGTTTTACGCAAAGGCGAGGTACACCATGAACGACTCGTGTCTGTCGCAGAGATTTTGCATTTTGGTAAAACTGACTTTAAAAGGGGTCAACTGTCCCCACTTTAGCACTTTTCTGGTTTAGTTTTTTTTATATTTTATGTTGACAAAAGGAAGAGAAATGCGGTTAACCCTTGTGCTATCCTAGGCACTTTAACATTGGGAGTTGGGTCATCTAGACCCACTAGACAGTGCTCTGAACCTTTATTCTTCAATGATTTGTGATCTTCACTGGTGTCCATGGATTACATGAAATCTTTCCACATTTATCCACCTTTGTCATGGTAGGGAGAACATGTCAATGTAAGGGGGGGGGGTCATCTGGACCCCATAACATAGCAAAAGGGATAAGACTAAGAAAAATCATGGGTAACACCAAGCAATGGAACAGTTTGGAGCAGAGGAAGAAGAACAGAGGATTCAACTGAGAACCAAACATCTGGGTTCCTCTTTGGGGGCAACACTGATGTCAAATGTAAAATTCAAAAGATGTACCTCTACAGTAGTACACCTCACTGACAAGAACTTCAGACGCAGTCCCACTGTAGTCTCACTGATCCCTTTGTGGTGTTTTGCATTTGTCCTGACAGGGACATCCGTCCCCCACCCAACCAGTGAGTCTTCCCAACTGTTGGTGGAAGTTTGTTGATGTTTCCTTCATCTATCTGACATGCAACAGACACGTACATGTTCACAATGTAGTGTCGTTTACGCCTCCTCTGGTCCTTAGAGAATGAGCTAATGATGAATCCTGGAGCCTTCTCTGTGACAGAACCATCTAACGACCCCATCATGTGGTTCTTGTTTGGAATGCAGTTAAGGGGAAGAGTCTTGAAAAAGCAACAAAAGTTTATTGATGCAACATGTTGGTTTGGATGGACTGATGATGGCAAAGAGTGGCGCCACAGACTCTCAGCTTCATGCAACAGAAAAGAGAATCTCAGAAGAGATGGGGTCAAATGGACAGGAGCCATGACCCACCCACCGCGCGTTCTGGAGCCTGTTTTAATGAGGCCGTTCCTCCGCAGAGGGGCTCCTGCCTCCCCCAGTAGCTCTGAGCTGAGTCTGCATGTAAACAGATGCAGAAGGACAGAGCTCAGACCGCCCAGCCCTCTGTTCCTCGTCACTAAATCCTTCCTCATCATGAAGAAAACGCACTTCCTTGCTGCGCGCGACCCGCCGCCCCTGTCAGAGGAAGTGCTCAGCCACAAGGAACATCCACTCCTATCTATGTGGCCTCATCTCTCCCCCACAGCCGGAAATGAGTGTCCAGCTGGGGCAGAAGGCAGAGTGGCAGCAGGGCACATCGCGACCGGAGCGCGCGGGGCTTGCGTGGCGCACAGACGGACCCGAATAGTCGGATTTTCGTGAAGACGCCTGGCGGGCTACACGTGGAGATCCAGGGGCGGGGGCAATGCTGAATGCTGCTGCTTGCTGAGATTTCCTCAAAGGTGGTGGTGGTGGGGGGGTGTTCGTGGCAGTGCGCGCGCGGACTTTACGTGTTGCTCTCATCCATGCTCCCGGAGTTTTGCTGCTCTCAGAGCTTCCCTCCCGTCTGCATCTGCAGTTCTCCACCCGGACTCCAGCATCTGCAGCTGGAGGAGCCCTCCAGGCATGTCGGCCCATCACCGCACGCTGCTGTGCGTGGGCATGCTGCTGATGACTGCGGGAGGGGTCCTGGTCTTCCTTGTCAGCCCCCTTCAGATAGTGCTGTTTCTGCTCGGAGTCTCTCTGGGCGTGGTGGGCTTGGCCCTGTTTATCACTGGACTGTGTTTGGCCATGAAGAACCTCCAGGTGGCGGTGCCAGGACACTTTCTCTTGCACCCCCGCACGGGCACGCGCTTCAACCCACAGCAAGCCCAGGCCATCCAGAGGTACACAAACAAACCTGCATGCGCGTCGGTTGTTGTCATAAGGTGAACTGTCACATGGTGATCTGCAGACTTCTCTCTGCTGAGCCTCGGATTGTGCAATCAGAGTGCTCCAGTCGGCATGCATGTGTGCAGTCGGCATGCATGCGTGCAGTCGGCATACATGTGTGCAGTCGGCATGAATGCGTGCAGTCGGCATGCATGCGTGCAGTCGGCATGAATGCGTGCAGTCGGCATGCATGCGTGCAGTCGGCATACATGTATGCAGTCGGCATGCATGCGTGCAGTCGGCATGCATGCGTGCAGTCGGCATGCATGCGTGCAGTCGGCATGAATGCGTGCAGTCGGCATACATGCGTGCAGTCGGCATGCATGCGTGCAGTCGGCATGCATGCGTGCAGTCGGCATGCATGTGTGCAGTCGGCATGCATGCGTGCAGTCGGCATGCATGTGTGCAGTCGGCATGAATGCGTGCAGTCGGCATACATGTGTGCAGTCAGCATGAATGCGTGCAGTCGGCATACATGTGTGCAGTCAGCATGAATGCATGCAGTCGGCATGCATGTGTGCAGTCGGCATGAATGCGTGCAGTCGGCATGCATGCGTGCAGTCGGCATGCATGTGGAACATGTTCAGCCTCCTCAGCTTCCGCATTAATTATGAATGCATGATTAGACCTTGAGTGGTCTGTGCAGCTGGAACTGCAGATGGACCCCACCCAACAAGGAACAATTAGAACCCCCCAAAACATTTACTCTCACAGCCTCACAACTTAATTGGTTTTACCCCAAAATATCTCAAAAATACCCCTCTTTCAGCTGAATAAAGGAGGAACGTGGTCATTCTTACACTTAAGGCATCTAGAAAAAGTTTTGGCCTGAAGCGATCTTTAATAGGAAGAGCGGCGCCTTGGTTTGGAGACTTGACATCACACTTTTAAAGTAAATGGGGGATAATGGGGAACATTTTTCTTCTTTTTAAAAAACTCCCCCCCCCCCCTTCTTGTTTAAGAGAGAGCTCAAACAGTGTCAAAAAGAGATTTAAGTCCAAGTTGGTTTAAAGTTCCATGTTAGCTTTAACTCCAAAGCATTCAAGTCATGTGGCTCCTGAACAAACCCAAATTACAGTGCCTCCTCCACCGTGTTTGACTATTTGTTTGAGAAGTTTGAACTAAAAGGTTTTCTCTCAAATTGACCTTTAAAGTACCACTCCAACCACATTTTGATCTGTTTTAAACATGTTTCCAGTGGACTTTTAATTATGCGTATGTAGTTTTTAGCCAAAATCAAAAACCTGTATCGCTTACTATGACATAGTTTCTGTAGAGCGGCAGGAGTTTATCAGAAACTCACTTCTGAGTTGTAGGTGGGACTGTTGGCACGGAGTAAGCCCTCCTTCATTTCCCATCATCCCTTTGTTTATGTTCTCTGCCACTAGCTTACTGCCCCTCACTCCACCAACCTAACATTACTGATGCAACAAAAACGGTGAGGAACACCAGATCCATCCAGCTCTACAGTTTAGATCCAGATTCCAGCTCAGACGCAGGAAACAAAGACGTTCATGGATCTATTTGTCTGACAGTGGATGATCAGAAAGGAGCAGAATAGGGAGCTGGTGTTCCGCTGACTGTACATTTTACGTAACAAGTACAATCTTCTTAAATTACAGTTTTTCATTTGCTCCTGATTCACAACAATTCAAATAAAGAAATACTCAGAAATGTCATTGCAATCTTCATTTTCTTTAAATGTGTCCTCCAATATGAGAGAAATCCTAAAAAAAAAACTGTTAAAAACACCAAAAGTGGTTCTTTGAAGCTAAGCAGCTCCAGTGTAGTCTCATTGTTTTAAAAACCTAGCAGGTGTTTTTAGTCCCAGTTTTGGTTTCATTCTCTTTTAGAAGAAGAAAATCCTTTTTTTACCAAGCTTATTTCTTGGGATTGTGTCCTCGAGGGCTTTAAAAACACACACATCTGCTCAAACTGAATAAAACTTCGGCTTTTATGGAAAATGTCAAATGATGATTGGATTGACTTCAACTCATCCTGATGGAGCCAGTAAGGAATCCCCCTGTTGTTGCCCACATTGCTGTTATTACATAGATGACGAAGCAGAAAAAACTGTTACTGCTCAATCAGAAGCACAAAACCCCCAACAGCCTTATATTAGGATTAACCCTTGTTCTATCCTAGGCACTTTACCATTGGGAGTTGGGTCATCTAGACCCACTAGACAGTGCTCTGAACCTTTTTTCTTCAATGATTTGTGATCTTCACTGGTGTCCATGGATTACATGAAATCTTTCCACCTTTATCCACCTTTGTCATGGTAGGAATAACACGTCAATGGAAGGGGGGGGGGTCATCTATGATAGCACAAGGGTGAAAAAAGCTAAAAGCAATGTTTCCAAAATGTTATGTCCACACAGACTCCTCTGAAGTAGTGCAGCTGAGTGCCAGCCTGCGGAGAGGGAAGCCCTGGCACAGAGAACAATAGACTGGCTCCACAAATCATGCTGGCTCTGCTTCCTGCTTCCCTGCAACCTTGCAGAAAGATACTAGAACATGGCAGAAAAGGGTCTTATTTGAAACACATCTATTGGAGTGTATTCCCTGTGCAGCCAGACAAGCCAGGGAGGCGTGTTCAGAGAGTAGATCTTTGGAGAAGGTCATGCTGAAA
Source organism: Oryzias sinensis (assembly GCA_037389245.1). Lineage (NCBI taxonomy): Eukaryota > Metazoa > Chordata > Actinopteri > Beloniformes > Adrianichthyidae > Oryzias > Oryzias sinensis. The sequence goes on along the minus strand of CM074498.1, from coordinate 27,921,574 downwards.
AAGTCTGGCACAGAACTGACAAAGGTCAGTTGACTCTGCTCATTATCCAGCAAGGCGGAAAAAAAGACCCAAAAGAACAAGATCAGATCTTTTAAACCTGCATGAAGGCAACAGAAATCATGTTGGTGTAAGAAAAGAGGATTAGATTTACAGCGATTCCTGAAGAAGGGATGTGCTGCATTTTGGCCGTGGAAAGCCTTTAATGTTGGTCGTATGTGTTTCAGTTCCTTACGAAAAGAGAAGGATGTTAAGCTGATGGTGGAAAGAGACTAAACTGGATGGAAATGCATTCAGAAACTGTTTCTGTGTGGACTTCAAGGCAGTTACAACCTTTAAAAAAGGTTAAAACTAGAAGGAGCTGCATTTCCTGAAGAAAATGGGGTTGAATGCTTTATTGCTGAAGGAAAATGATACTGAAAGGGTAGTGATTGGCAAAAAATAAACCAAAAAATAAAGAAATGATCAAAGTTGACCATAAATAAAGTCAAAACAGCACCATAACAAAAAAATATATTTTTGTGAAAAATTCTGCCGCTGGGTCTCAAACCAGTGAGCTTCTGCACCAAAGATTCCCCATGTATCTCATTCATTCATTCATTCATTCATTCATTCATTCATTCATTCATTCATTCATTCATTCATCTTTCTCCATTTATTCCCTTTCGGGGTCACGGGGCTGCTGGAGCCTATTCCGGCCACTTGTGGGCGAAGCCTGGGGGCACCCTGGACTGGTCGCCAGTCTGTGGCAGGCCCACAATCACACACCCACCCACATTCACACCTAGGAAGAGTTTAGGTAGACCAATGAACCTATGAAGCATGTTTTTGGACGGTGGGAGGAAGCCGGAGTCCCCGGAGAAAACCCACGCATTCACGGGGAGAAAATGCGAACTCCACACAGAAAGGTTCCCCATTGTTGTTCTGAGGCAGGAGCGCTAACCACTGCGCCACCGTGCAGCCCCATGTGTGTTAATGGAAACAAAAATCCTGGAATATCTTATAAAGTTCAAGGATTTAAAGGACCAAAAGTCAAAGCTGGAAAAAGCTGAAAGAGCTGAACATTTGAAAAGTTGAACGGTTAAAAATAGCTGAAAATTTGCAGGAGTTAAAGGGACGCCAGATACTATAACTTGATTTGATTTTGATTTGAAATCGTTTATTTCAAGCAATCAAATAAGAATAATATCCAAAAACAACACAGTCATCAGTTATACATTTATACAATGACCAATCAAACTTAGAATATTTAGACATATTAATAAATATTGCTTGAAAGGGAGTGGAAGGAAGCAAATTTATATAATCCCACCCCTGTTCCACCGTAACCATTTTATTACATGATTTATCAATATCCGTTTCCTAGCTTTCATCAGACAGAATTAGGAATCCTGAAGTATCAATAAAAGCACATGACAAAGATGAATTACTTAAATTATGTAAAAAAATAACTTTTTAGAAGTCAACATGGCAAATACAGATCATTTATTCAAAATATATGCAGATGTTTCTTACAAAAGTCATGTATATGATTAATAAAAATAATACTATATCAGTAAAATAGACATTACACAGTTTCAAAAATGTTCTTAGCAAAATCTGATCAAGTATCAAAAGTTAAAATAATAATAATTTTTGGAGCAAGTGAAGAAATATCATTAGAAATCAATCAATTTAACCATTTTCAATAATTGATTAAGCATTTTTTTATTATTTTATTTATATCAGTTTCTGATGTCTTTCTGTCATGAGATTGATAAATCAGTGGGATTTAAAAAAAATTGTATTGACTATAATTACTGCTTGAAATAAATAAATCAAATTGAATCAAAATGTGCTGATCGGGTGGTTTTTGGCTCCGATCCGATTCCAAGTTGTTCGATTTTTGTACCTGCCGATACTGAGTCCCAAACCGATACTTATGTGAACCATAAAAAAAAAAAATTGATAAACAGACGCCCCCCCCCCCTATTTTTGCTTTATCCACCTGCTTTCATCATTTAACACTTCAACAGACATTTCTGTGATGTAGCTTTGTGATGGACCAGGCGATCATCAGTCTAAGACCACAGGTAGTTAGTCCAAAAATAAATCCTTTTAATGCCAGACAAAACCCACAAAGTCCAACTGAACAAACATTACTGGTTTATTGGGGGGGTTGAAACCAAAACATGAACAGAAACACCTCCCACCTCCCCCATGGAGTCCAGGCAGTGGTAGAACCCTCTTCGCCGTTTGGCTCCATCTGTAGGCCACTTCAGGCAGGTACAGCTCCACGCCACTGAGAGCAACAAACACAAAGAACCCAGCAGATGAAGTGGAACTGAACACCACACCTTAAGGTGTGACTGCAGCCGACAACAAGAGAAAAAAAATCCAACTATTAACTTGAAAAAACTATAAACTATTAAAAAGGTTTTTTAATCATATATGAGAAAGTTTGGTGGCTGTAGTAGAACATTTTTCATCAGATGTGATTCACATCTCCATTAGAAATTAAAAACAAACTTCTATGATTGTTGTTGTAGCATGAATGTGGTGATTTTTCATGTCTAAATCATATTAATGGAACCATTTATCAGTTTCGGTTGTTTTTGAGAGATTTTGGATTTATTTAGGCCTCTGTTTCCCGGGCCTGCACTCTGCAGCCGCCTCACTGCCGTCTCTCTGTCGGCAGCAGGAGAGCGCCGTTCTCATCACTAAGAAACAAAACCCCAATCTTTTTTGGTTGAAATGCCTGTTTAGGTCAATGTTTTAGTTGACACAAAAGCCAAGAGAGACTTGGTGACAGTTTTCAACCTTTAAGACATTTATTGAGCCCCGAAGTGAGTCTGTGAATACTTTCTAACTTTAGTGATCTGCTTCTGTTAGCGTTAGCCTCCTGCTCAAACTGCTGCTGTATTCTGCGGCGCTTTATGAGAGTAAAATGTCGTGATCCCTTCACGATATGCAGACATGTATTTGTAACAACAAGCTTGAAATATAAAGCCTTGATCAAAATGATAAATATTTCAATCTGATCACTAATCGGGAGACGACATCTGATACCGATGGAGTCTGGCGCTATGTGATCGATCACACGTCCCTTTTGTCATCAGTGGCGAGCAGCAACTGGTTTGCTTTGGCTTAAGACTTTCAGGTTCTGGAATGGAGTAGACAGCATCTTGGAGAAGCAGAAATTATGGGATGGCCACTGCTGTTCAGTTCCATCCTGCGAAGAAAGAAAGATGAGGGACAGTTTCGGATTCTCCTTCAGGAGAGCTGAGCAGCCTCCGAAAGGATGACTGTCATCGTGTTTCATATTTGAAAATGTCTTCTGTTGGCTTGTTTGGTCTGAACGCATGATAGTTGATTCATGTCCTGTCTGTCCCCCGCCTGTCAGGAGGTTGGACCGCATCCGACGGGAGATGTCGTCTGACTCTGTTGAAGAGCCCCCAGAGCCCGAGCCTCCGCTACCGTGCACGCCGCCGCCCTGGACCATGGAGCCGCCTCCCTCCTACGACACGGTGATGAAGAGCCAGGAGCGAAGGGAGCAGCTTTAGCCCCCCGCTGGACAGCCTCACCCACATCAGTGCCTGTGGTCCTCAGAGCCATATGATCGCTGAGATGGAAAGACGCCACCGTGCTCTGCGCGTGCTGCAGCGGGAGCAGAAAAATGACAAGGATTGGAGTTCAGAAGACGAGTTCTTCTCCGTTGTGCCTATTCAGTCCGGCAGGAGTGGGATCAGCTGATGCCTGTGGGACCCATGAGGGCTGTAAGACCCGGCCCACGCTACATTCCCAAGGAACACTAGTCAATCAGTTATTACAGAAATGAAAGTTAAAACCAAACAAGAAATTAAAGTTTTCTATGAGGCAACAAGAACCTATTTTCTTAAAGAACTTAATAACAAAAAGCCAAGCATGTATTAAGAAAACAGCACAGACTTTGGTGTCCGTTATATAAGAAGCTACCGACGTGTTGTTGTTGCAGAAGTGAAGAAATAAAAGACTCTTTAATACTGTAACTGACTGAGGGTGTGAAGAGGTCTCTTTGATCAAACCAGCTTGGCTGTCTAAGTCAGTGGATGCAAAGAGGTTACATGTAGACAAATGTCAGCATCATTGAGTGGAATGCAGAGGTTCCCTTCAGCTGGATGAGCAGACAGAGCTTTTCTCAATGTGTTTCTGAGCTGAGATGTGCAAACGCGGTAGACAAAGCCGACGTGTGGTGGCTCCAAACAGATGAGTTTCCTCAGCTTCTCCCGTCTGGGATCCTTTCAACATCATTTGGCCTGAATGGGAATAGGAATGTGCAAGATTGAAACCTTTAGCCAAGTTTGACCAGAGAGGAGTTTGGGATGTGTCAATCAGTGCTGGGCACAGTCGTGTCTGAATTGTGTCCATGTTTTGGCGCTCATCAGGTGTCACTGTTTGTCTTTTTGGCACAAACTGGGAGACTCTGCTTCAGAACAGACCTGGTTAACCCTTCTGCTATCTTAGATGACCCCCCCTTCCATTGACGTGTTCTCCCTACCATGACAAAGGTGGAAAGATTTCATGTAATCCATGGACACCAGTGAAGATCACAAACCATGGAAGAAAAAAGGTTCAGAGCACTGTCTAGTGGGTCTAGATGACCCAACTCCCAATGGTAAAGTGCCTAGGATAGCACAAGGGTTACATTTGCAGCGATGGAGTGAAAAAGCAGAGGAACACGATAAACAAAGAGGGTTCTGGAGACTCGTCTGTTTGCTTTGGTGAGAACTTTGGCTTCTTTATGACTTTGAGTCCTAAGCTTGAAGGTTCCCTTCAGGACTGTTGTCTTTCCTCCGAGTAAGGTTCGTGTCCACAAATCCTCTGCCGGTCACCAGTATATGTGTCATATGTACTCATATATACAATCCAGGTGTTTTATTAGTCTGCTTTGGTCTCATTTCACTACAAAGTGCCTCAGGCAGCGACAGCAGAATGCTAACAGGACTGTTATTTACCGCTTAGCCTCCAGCGTCCAGCATCACGCTGTGCCGGGGCAGCAGTAGTGAGGAGATCCCATAAGAGACAGGAAAGTGAAGACCAAACCGCTGTGAACTCAAAGCTCAGCTCTCCCTTTGGCCGGCAGCCTAAATCAAGGTGACCTGCCAGGTTACAGCTGACATTTTACACCTGACCTGCAGTTTGTCTGCAGGCTGTAATGAGCAACAGAGTGGAACCTTCTTCACCTTGAAGCGCTCTGTGGCTCCGCCTCACTCAAAGAGCAGGCAGCGATGGCGGAGGGGAAGCCGTACAGGTACGGGCTGATCGTGGCCGGTCTGGGTGTGGTGGCGGTGGGCCTCTTCATCATGACGCAGGAGCAGCCTCACGTCTACATTACCATGTGCGTTCTGGGCGTCAGCATGGTGTGTGTCGGGACGGCGTGGAGCCTCTGCCAGTGCTATCCCCAGGTAGACGGTTTGGACAGAAAGGACTGAGGGCATTCATGAGGAGCCCGATGTAGTAATGACAGGTGTGTTCATCAGGTGAGTGTGACCGCTGAGATCCGGAGGGACAGCCTGGATGGTTTGGTGCGTCCTGCAGCAGCAGAAGGAGATGAGAGGTAACGTCCCACACCCGCTGAGCCCCAGTGCTCCTTCAGTTCAAGTCCTCCTTTAGCAGCATGTATGGAGGAGGCGCGAGTTGAATTCCACGTAGAAGTTATCGTCTTGAATAAACGCTGAGTGGAGAGTGACTGAGAAGGGAAAAAGAAAGATAACCACCCTGAATGCTTTAACTACTCATCCAACAAAAGTTTTTCTTCCCTTGCCTATCGGCTCACATCTTCAACTTGTTGCTCCACCCTTTGGTTGAGCAGGAGGTCAAAGGGTTCTGTTGAGACGAAACTGCAGGTGCAGAAGCTGGAGCAGTGGTTCTGGTTCTGATTTGCTTCAGCTGCAGAGGAAGATGACCCAGCTCAGCTCTTTTAGAGCAGAAAGGGGGAGAATGTGGACGCGCTGGTGGAACTGGATTTCGTGTGATTTGCTTTCAGGGGCGCCGAGGCGCCGCCAGCTCCCTGCTGTCAGAAGTCCAGCGCGTTTCTCCCTGAAGTGGAGAAGAGTCGCAGCTGTCCAACTCTGCAACTGGTCTGAAGGAGACACACCTTCATCCCAGGACCAGACACAGCAACACCGGGCCCCGTCCTGCAGTCACAACCAGGAACTCCCAGAATGCATCTGTGCTGCTGCTTGCTGGATGGCAGTGCCCCCATGGTTGCTGCAGTCTGGTTGAACATTTCTGAAAAAGAATGATGGGGAAATGAAAGAGTGCTGCATCACTTTGAGTCCTCGTGAAGTTAACAAATGATTGACATGGGTTCACCAGAAGATGGCGCTGTTTGATACATGACTAGAGACGATTGGCGTGCACGTTTGTGGAATACTAAATAACAAAACCTGACACCAACTTCAGCAGCAATCCGTGTTTTTGCTGACTTTGATTGCATGTGATGCTGTGGAACTGCGTCCTTCTGCAAAACGTGCTCTCATTTCTTCTGGGTGGAAAATTCTGGGATGTTTCCTAAGAAAAAAACTCAACATGAGTGCCGCTGTGATTTCTGTGTGATTGTTGCTGATGCGACAGCAATGAGGCCATCACAGACTCAGAGCGGACGTCTCCCGGTGTTTTTCAGTGGAAACAGACCCGAAACGCAGATTCATGTCATCTGAATTGAAGCAAACATTTGAAATGATGTGACCTCCTGAAGGAAAAGGGTATGTAAACATGTGAACAAACACACCTTAATGTCTCTGATTTCAAATTCAAACTCCAGATGTATAATGTCTCCTCTAACTTAGAACATGTCATAAGAAATGTTTTTACTGGAAATGCTGCTCAGACCTCATCTGATTTTCAAACATTCAAACTTTGTAGCATTAAATGCAGAAACCTCACTGCATCAAAGCTGTTTCAGATTTTTCATTGCAATTTGCAAAACTTCATACAAGGAACTTCTGAAGAACCTTTACAATACATGACTGATTTTTAAAGTTATGGAAGAGGAAGGTGGCCTGTTTCCAAACTCCAAACATTTTGGTTTTGGAAAATCACACTTAAAGAAGGACTGGGGTCCTGCAGTGGCTGGGATAGGCTCCAGCAACCCTAAAAGGTTTAGGTCGGATGCTATAATTAACGGAGCAGCAGTGTTTTTTTTAATAACGTAAAATATATGATGTTTGGGGTAAATATTGAACATCCTGGATGCCTGAATCCGGTTTAAAAATGAGTAAACAAAGGGGTTTTCCTTTTCTTCCTTTTTATTTGAACAAAGGACGTTTCTGGATGAGGGGGTCTCACCATTTTGAAGAAGACTCCCCCTCATTTGAGCTCACTTGCATCCTTGGCGCCTTTTGAAGTATCAATTCTGCAGAGATATTCGGATCAATTAGTCAGATGTTGCAGAGTAAAGACACCCGTAAACCACAGAGACACCGGCAGGAACGCGCGGGCTCTGCGTGGAGTGTGTGGCGCGCTCGGCGCATTAAAACCGCGCGTAAAGATGGTGAACGAACAGGCGGGAGCGCGCGTTAAGAGGGTGAGCTGGGCACCAACATGTACACGCACAGCACATTCTTCTGATTCAGACGGAGCGACGCACGTTTCCCCAGGCTCACATGTGACAACCGCGGAGTGCTTTGGGGGGGGGGGGGTATGAAACATGACTCCACAGAAAGAGGTGTTTTTAACGGACTGCGATCATTCGATACAAAAGCGGTGGCGTGAGCCACGGAGACGTCACCAGGCCCCGCCTTCAATTATAAGAATCAATTGTTCCCTTCTCGTTAAGTCGGAGCGGATGCTTGGAGGCTGGAGCGCCAAGGCTCACGGCGCGCGCGCCTGTTGACTAAATCCAAAACTTCAGGAGAAGTCCAGCGGAGCTGCAGGGAAACCATTAGAGGTCCGCGGTTTGAATCCCGGAGTCGGTGTTCTGTGGGAGAAGAGTTCGGGAGGTGAGCAGGATGCGTCGCGCCTGCGCCTGGATTGGCTGGGCGCTGTGTGTGTGCGCATCTGTGTCCGTGTGCGCGCAGGACGACCCCGAGGACGACGGTCTGATCCTTGAGGACGGGACACAGCCGGAACGTGGAGGAGCCGGGGCCGCCGCCGAGTTCCTCAAGAGCAACAAGGTGAAGTCAATACAACTCTTTGAGAACACTTACGAACCAGCGCGTCATCCACCAGAAACGCGCGCATCACCTGTGGACTCCTGTGGTCTTTCAGGCGGCGTGGCGCATGCCTGGTCAGTACCTGGTCATTCTGCACCAGGAGACGCACGAGTCTCAGGTCCAGAGAACCATCAGGCGGCTGCGGGCCAGAGCAGCCCGGAGAGGGCATCCGGTGCAGGTCCTGCACACATACTCGGGCGCTCTGCGGGGCTTCCTGGTCCAAATGAGCCGGGAGGCGCTGCAGCTGGTGAGTTAGTGGAGGGGAGAAACTGGCGTTTGATCAAAAAAAGTCAAGAGAAATGACCCTGAAGACCTCTGAGACCGGGTTTGGATTGGAGTGCATGATGGAGACGTTGTCAAAAGTGTCATCCATTTTAAAACAAAATTCTTTCTAAACAGTGAAACCTCAAAGTGATGCAGAAAAAGATTTGTTTGCCTCCTCTGTTCAGAGAAAGATGACTTTGTTGCGGCTGAAGGACGTCCGTCCATTTCCAGCTATAGGAATTCATATTTATGGGCTTTAAGTAGCTTTTCTGAAAAGCACAAGTTAGTCTTTGTGAACTGTGAAGCCTGGGGGCAAAGTCAGGGGCTGCAGTCCTGGCAGAATAATAAAGCCCACAGAATAGAAAAACTGAGAAGGATGACCTCCATCATGGAACACCTGACAGGTGAAATCTCTGTGGAGAACCAGTCATCAGTTCTGTTGTGGGTCCAAACGTTGAACAGCTTCTCAGTCTTCTCCAGGCAAATCAGATGTAGGCCACGTTTTTCTGTAAATCACTGGTTTGACCATCTTTCCACCAGGCGGTGACGCTCCCTCATGTCCACTACATCGAGGAGGACTCTTACATCTTTGCCCAGAGCGCCCCCTGGAACCTGCAGAGGCTGCTGCAGCCGTACGGCGGCATCCCGGAGAACGGAACATACAAACCTCCAAGTGAGCCCCAGCCGCAGCTCTTGGTGAAAGATTCCTCCAGAGAAGATCACACGCTGTGTTCATGAGCGCTCAGAGCAGCTGCTGTTTGGGGAGGTCTGGCAGAGCCGGACTGAAATCTACAGTCCGCACAGCAGAGCTCACCAACCTCTCCCGTCCCTGCACCCCCTCTATCCATCGTGAGGATATAAATACATCAGGGACAGTAAGAAATCAGAGATTGAGCTGTTCCTCTCTGCTAAACCTCATCAGATAACAAAGCAGCCACTTGGCATTTGTTATCACCATGGCAACCTTTAATTGCACATGGCCCCATGCAGCCTTTCAGACGGGCTAACAAGTTGATTCCTGCCACTCTACATGATTAAACAAACTGAAAGCTGCAGAAGCCTCTGCCTCTACACAAACAAGACTTTTCCTCAACTTCATGTTGCCCCTCCTGAGGTAAAAACCTTCAGTCTGTCCTCTGCAGATGATGGAGGGATGGCAGAGGTGTATCTGATGGACGGCAGCATTCAGAGCTCTCACAGAGAGGTCGAAGGGCGAGTGCTCATCACAGACTTCAACAATGTCCCCGAAGAGGACGGAGTCAGAGTGCACAAACAGGTTTGCCACCTGAGCGGCAGCTCACCAGCCTTTCCCGTCCCGGCACCCCCTGTGACCTGTGCTCCTCCGTCCTGCAGGCCAGCCAGTGCGACAGTCACGGCACACACCTGGCAGGTGTCGTGAGCGGATCGGATTCAGGCGTCGCTCGAGGCGCCGGTGTCAACCTGGTGCGAGTGCTCAACTGTCAGGGGAAAGGGACCGTGTCAGGAGCTCTGGCAGGTACTCATGATGAAGGAGACGCCATAGTGTCTGAAAGCGTGGGGGGGGGTGTCTCACTTTCAGTCTGAGACAAGGTTCAGCTGGAATCAACGGATTAACTTTAGACTGAAATGTTTACGTGTTCCTGTTGGGGGGGAACTTCTCTTTGAAGTTATGTCGGGACGCTGCGCTTTATCCAGTCCAAATAGTTTTTGGCTCTAAATTCCGTCCACACTGGATGCTTCAGTACTTTGGTGCTGACAGCAGGGTATCCCACAGCGCTCCACATTCAGCTTCGGCTGCATTTGTGTTAACCAGCTGTTCTGCGTTGTCAGTTATGGGAACCATGCTGGAGGTGGACCGGGAGGCGTTTAAAGCTCTGCGCCTCTTTCAGGAATGGAGTACATCGGCGTGACCCTGCAGGCTCGCCCGGTGGACGCGCTGGTGGTTCTGCTGCCGTTCATTGGCGGCTTTAGCCGTTCGCTGAACGCGGCATGCAGAGAGCTGGTGTCTCATGGGGCCGTGGTCATCGCGGCGGCGGGGAACCACAGGGACGACGCCTGCCTTTACTCACCTGCCTCCGAGCCCGAGGTGACCCCATCACTAGGGAGACTCTTTAGTAGACTGGCTGGACGTGACCTTTAACCTCTCCACCAGGTGATCACAGTGGGGGCCGTGAACTCAGCAGACCGGCTCATGTCACAGGGTGCAGGCGGCAGCAACTATGGCCGCTGCGTGGATGTGTTTGCACCCGGAGATGACATTGTGAGCGCCAGCAGTGACTGCAGCACCTGTTTCACCTCCCGCAGCGGAACGTCGCAGGCCGCCGCACACGCTGCAGGTACGCTCACGCACAGACACACACACCAGAAACACAAACACCAAAGAATCTTCACACTTTGGTTTGTGTGTCCAGGGATAGCAGCCGTCATCCTGTCGTCCAATCAGAATGTGTCCCCGGTGCAGGTCCTGCAGATGATGCTGCATTACTCCATCAGCAACGCCATCAACCTGCTGCCTCTGCCTGAGACGCTCCGCCTCCCCACTCCCAACCTGGTGTCAGCCATGCCCTCCATCGGGGACCTGACAGCGGGTCAGCGCTTCGCCGTCTAACCCAACGGCCCGCACAGAGCTGAGCTCACGCCGCCGTCTCCTTCACTTGCAGACCGGGAGCTTCTGTGCCGCTCCGTCTGGTCAGAGAGGTCCGGACGAGGACGCGGCGACGTGGCGGCGAGCCGGTGTCGCCAGGGGGAACAAATGATGAGCTGCAGCAGCGTGGCCCCTGATGGAGCTGGAGTGGGGGAATCCATCTCTGTGAGTTCAGCCACACACTCGGGCCCCACCGCGCCGACCGCGTAACCTCCCGTGTGTTTACAGATGCGCGCCGGTCACATGGAGTGCGTCGCCCACAATGGTCCGTCAGGTAACGGCGTGTATGCCGTGGCCCGCTGCTGTGTGATGGGGGGGCTGAGATGTCAGCCCTACGCTGGCTCTGAACCCGGACGGGAGGCGCAGTGTGCAGAATCCCAGCAGCACCTAAGCGGTGAGCAGAGCGCGGGCTAGAGCATGCAGGGAGGGGTCAAAGGTTGAGCCCACTCGAGTGGCGGTGTAGTTCATCCATGATGACCAAAAAGAGGAGGAACAGAAGAGAGGACCAACCAAGTGTCCTCCTGGTGCGGCTTCGTCTTCCTGCATGAGCAGCTCAAGTCGGAACCACCTTTTCTTTCTGACATGTGACTCTTTGACAGCTGTGCTTTGAACTCCCATGATGCAATGCTGGGTTGAAAGCTGCGTCTGCCATGTCCTCTTTGTTCTTTCCTGTTAAGCCTCAGACGCTTCTCCTCATTCCTGACTCCAGAACGCGTCGCTGCTTTTCATCTTCAAAGACTCTTCACTGCTTTCTTGCTGAGATTTGAACGGTTAATTCTAAACTGGTATGAAGATAAATCACGATTTGCAACATCAGTGATCAATATTGCGATGACGACATCATCTTGCGATACATGAACAAATAGAACGTCTAAAAACATAATTTCTATTTCCCTGCACCAGAGTCATTTAAATAAGAATCAACATAACATCAATTATTCTCCACATGACCCTCGTGTACATAGGAGGCGAGCATCTAACATCAAAGGGTTCCATCTGACTGGTGAAATGCATTATGGGATTTAGTTTGTTTAATACTTCAAGCTGGCATAAGATTGTATGAGCACATGTAAGGTTTTCTCCGTCTTTTGTGATTGCGAGTTATTATATAAGACGATTTATTTGCGATGGATTGCGCAGGCCAAACCTAACGTCAGACAGCAGCGGGTCAGGCTCTGAAAACGGATTACAGATTAAAAGTCTGAAAGGAAAATACCGCCAGAATAAAAGTCTTCTGCCTGCGCTATTTAAAGCAGGAAGGCTTCGGCAGCGGTCTCCTCCCACGCAAACCCGGTTGGTGAAATAAAAGGGAGCTGGGCCTTCAAATGTTCTGGTCCCACAAATTTGAAGGCAATCTTCTTGTCTGATGGCTTCAACAGGTTAAACATGATCATAAAGACAATTAAGACGGTTTTTCAGTTCTGGGGTCTCAGGCTTTGAGTTCTGATTTCAATAGAAGGTTCCAGTTCCTGCATTTGGAGCGTCTTGGTTCTTATGTTACCGTAGGAGTTTACTGAGAGGTACAAGGGTATGAATACAAACCATGTGTGGCCCCCCCGGCCCTTCAGCTCATGCAGGTCATTCCTTTCCAGGCTGCACAGCTCACTCCCCAGCTGAGCTCCTGCTGGACTCACGGCCGCATCCCAACCACAGGAGGCGCTGCACGGCGAGGGAGGGCGTCACATCCCAGGCGGTGTGCTGCCACGCCCCCTCTCTGGAGTGCCGCCTGTTGGAAACCGTTTCTTTGGACACGGACCAGGTGCGCCTTTAACCTTTGCAGGTCTGCTGAGCGCGGCCGGGATTCATCCCTCACCCTCTGCTGTGTCTGGAACTTTCTTGCAGGTGGAGCTGTCCTGTCTCTCTGGTTGGACTCTGACAGACTGTAAGGCCATAACTGAGGGGTCAACCGTTGTGGAGCCGGTTGCCACGGGCAACAGCTGCCTCATCCGTGGTGCAGCAGGCGGGAATAGGATTGCAGGCGTAGCTGCCTGCTGCAGAGTCACCCCAGAGAGAGATCCTGAAACCAAAGCCAACTGACCCAACACGACCCTGAGCTCCTGTCATCGGGACGGGCGTACGCGTTTCTAACCCAACAGAGAGATTCTGAGCATGTGAATAGTTGTGTATTGTACGAACGCCGTGGTGCTGAGTGACAGCAGCGGCGGCGGCTTGACGACGGCTCAGTCTGGCTGCACGGTTGTGGGTAATCAGCCTGATTAGCAAGCCGAGTCTTCTGGGGAACAGCAGGTTCTCTCTGGAGAGAAGTCACAAAGGAGAACGTGTTTCTGCTGTCACCCATCATCTGTACGGAACTGTGGACGAGTAGCTGAAAATAAAAGGTCAATGCAGCCAACTGCTTCGTCTGCGTGAACACGTGCACACACATGCACGCACACGCACACCAAGGCAAAAGATCTGGGGAGGGTTTGTGCATTCCAGTTTATTTTGTATCAAATTTCCGCTTAATCAAACTCTGATGTACAAATTAAAACTGCGTGGTAACATGCATTACAGGATCCTGCCACGTTGGAGGTGAAATCTCAAAATCCAAGAACAGTAAAAACCCGTATAGACGCCACGCCCGCCCACTCGTCCCTCCCTGCATTCCAGAGTTAAAACAAGATTGATTGATTGAAGCCCCCCCCCCCTTAAGTCGCCGTGGTGATGTAGGTCTGACGGGAGTCTGCAGTGGATGCAACCCAGGTTGCCGAGTGCTGCTCGGCACAGACTTGCATCCAGCACAAACGCCGCTGGAAGGAGGAGCATGTTCGTGACAGAAAGTGCAAATGACCACAAAGGGGGAAGGGGTCCCCCCCCAATCACATGACCATCTTTACCACCAAACCAATGCCACAGGCCCAGCTAATGCCCCAGAGCTGGGGCTGAGGGAGCAGCGACGGCCCCGTCTGCACCGCCGCTCCGTCCTGTAGGTCCTGGCGCGGTAAACACTGAACCTGTTAAAGCTGAAGACGGACCCGCAGAAACCAGCTCTCACCTTTGCAATATGCAAGTGTGACTTCAGTAAGACTACTACACTACATCAGCATCTAAAGTTTGACCGCAGCGGGAACACAAGCAGCATTTTTCCCATCATCCCGTCCTGAAACCTGTGCGACAGCCTCCTGCAGCCGCACAGCCACGCCCCCTTCCATGTCAGACCGGCGGCGGCACCTCACTGGGCCTGTGGTCAGAAGAGGAGATCGGGAGGTTAAGGCACTTTCCGACTCCCGATCCCAGCGACGGGGATGACGGCACGGCAGAGAACCGGAGCTGCATTTGGATGAAGCTCCGCGTTTGGGATCCGAAAGGCAAAGCAAAGAAAACCCTTTGACTGGAAAAGAATCCGATGAAGCAGAGGTAACCGTGACGCCAACGCCGCATTCACCACAGAATGACTGACACACACACTGGTCTGTTTATTTTCACAACTTTTTCATAGTGTGTCATTGTGCGTGTGTGTAACCTTGGCACCTTAAAAAAAGAAAACGCGCTCCTGAACTCCGCCCCCTGGCGACACCGACGGACCGCTACGACCGACCTTCAAGATCAGCTTCTTCTTGCATAAGGCTGACGTTCCTAAGGAGGCTCTCCAGCATCAAAGAAAAGCGAGGATTGGACGAGGAGGATAAACCCGGCACGAGCGGAGAGTGCTGAGCGCGGCGCCGCTCCCCCCGGATCTGCTGACCGACACAGATCTGCTCTGAGACACACATCCTGTCGTGTCCCCTTGGCAACACCCCGGGTCAAAGGTTAAGTCCCAGAAAAAGTGGCTGGCTATCAGAGTGGCACTGCAAAGACGAAGAGTTAAAAGCAAAAGACGCAGAGGACCGGAGCTCTGGAGGAACTGACCCAGGCTCCTGTACTTCACACTAAGCTGGACTGTAAAGTGCATCCTTAACCCCACCTCTCTCAAGTGCTCGTGTGTGGAGGAGTTTCCGTACAGAGGCTGTAGGTCAGTTCTTCCGGCGCAGCTCAGGGCACAGCTGACACGACAGTAAGCTGACGCACCCGAAATCATACAACAGTGAAAATGTCTGCATGAAAACATTGGCAAATATGAGCAGAAAAAATTGTTAAAACACAACCCGAACCCGTCCTCCACCTCGCCGTCATTCCCAGTGAATGAACCGTTAAAAGGATAAACTCAAAGTCATCCGTGATCATGTGGAAGGACATCTGCATGTTTCACCTTAATCAACTCCGCTGCCCTTAATGATAATGTGTCTCCATCAGCGCCTCGGCTGCTCTGTAAGGAAGTAGTTCATGTGTATTCATAGCTCCTTGGTTGCCATGGCGACTGCGATAAAGAGTTCTGATTGGCCTGCTCATTGTCCTGCCCAATCAGAGGTGGAGTGCAGCCTGCTTCCTCGGGCTGCCTGGGCCCGCGCCGCCGCTCCTTTGGAGGGATCCTGCCCGTTAGGGGTCCACATCCTCAAGATCGCTCTTTGAGTCGCCGAGCATCATGGGGGACTCGGACCCCTGCAGAGTAGAGGAGAATACCTTCAAAAAGGACCCTGCAGTGTGTTCCTATGCAAGGCAGGGACAGCGCTTCGTGTCTGACATTTCATTCTGTGCAGCGCTGGAGCCAGAAAACGTCTGGCAGCCGTTCATTGTGCTGACGTGATGACAAGTACACGACGGTCTTAAGAAAGGCTGCTAATAACATCTGTGGGAGGCGGAGAGCAGAGCGCCGTCGAAGCTTCTGCAGGAGCCAACGGGCTGATCCATTTTCCTCATTGTTCTCCTTCTGGCTATGCCGGCTGCAGGAGCGCCATGACTCACCCACAAGCCCCACTTTTCCCGGCAGGGCTGCTGACGAAGCCTACCTGTCGGAGGCTGCGGTCCGCGTTCTCGTTTGCCGGGCTGCCGTCGGAACCGTTGCTGCTGCCGGACTGCTCCTTCTCGTTCAGCAGGGCTGTGGCGTAGGCCAGCGTGTCCTGCGGGGTTCAGACCAGAGCGCAGCGGCTGATGCGGGCGCTCAGAGGAGGCGTGTTCGTGCTGCGCGGCGTGTGCGTACCTGTGCAGAGATGGTGCGCTGGAAGGTCTTGTTGGTGGACGTCTCGTTGGAGACGTTGCTCTGAGGAGTCCAGTAATGTTCCGTCATCTGAGGACACATTAGACATTCTGGATCACCCGCAGCGCTCAGAACTCTTTTTGTTTTGAAAGAGGGACAACAAATGTCGTTTAAATGAAGCAAACAAAGGCTTCTCAAGGAGATATTTACTGAAAAGCTGTTATTTGTCTCTATTCACAGAAATGACTGGTGTTGTCAGGCTCCTCAGAAACAGAGCGAGGGGTTTGGGACGAGGGAAGAACCAAACCCAGAGGCAGCCCAGCTGCTCTGATGGACGTCTCCTAAAAAACAGGCCTCGTCCGTTTGGGCTTTTCTTTTGTAAAAAACCAAAGACGAGTCTGTTAGGAACGAAATGACTGACGTCTTTTTTAAAAGACGTGGATAAAAAAGATGCTAAAGAACACAGATTTGTCTGCATCGCCTCCCTTCCTCTCGGTTGTTCCCCCTCTGGCTGTGACCTTGTGACCTACAGAAGCTGCTGCATGCTGGGAGCTCACCTTTTTCTGCAGCCACTGCACCGCCCAGCTCCAGTGACCGGACAAGTCCTTGAAGTAATCCTTGGCCTGAGGACACCTGAGGAAAGCATGAAGCAGAACCATCAAAGGGAGGCCTGCTGAGGAACTCTAGACAGCAGGAGGAGGGAAACACTCACTTCTGAGCTAATGTGACTAAAAACTTCACACACTGGTAGCAGCGCCGACTGTCCAAGTTGTTGCTCTGGTGCATCAAAGCTGTGAGAAGAAGGTTCTGATGTGACATTCCTCAGATGAGGCAGCACATTAATATGAGGACTGGAGTCACCACCAGCAGGCTGGAGAAGACTTACCCAGCAGCCCTTTGTCCGACTCGAAGGCATACTTGAGCCTCTGGGCCTGCAGCGGGTCTTCCACCATCTGGAGATGCAGCAGAAGTCAGAACGCCTCACGAAGCGCCGACAGTAATGAGGAGCGGCCACACTCACCAGCAGCTCCTGCAGCATCTGGAAGACGTTCTTCAGCTCATGAGGCGGCGCCGTCTCCAGCTGGGTCTGAGAGAGGATTCAGCACCGGTTTCATTTCTGCAGCAGCGTGAGGCCGGCGTCGGGCCGCTCTTACCTTCAGTAACTGCAGCACTCCCAGAGAGAAGGGCTCGTTACAGAACGAGCTGTAGGTCACCATCTCCATCAGCAGAGCCAGAGGTCCGGACAGCTCCCGCATGGCGAACATCACCTGCAGACCCCCCCCCCCAAAAGCAGGTGAACACGAGTGCTCAGCCCGTTTCAGGCACACATGGCCTCTGAGGCGCCGGTTACCTCCAGAAGGTAAGGCTGTCCTTCGGGAGTGAAGAGCGAAGCGAGAATGTCCGGATGGAGAGGGAGGAGCGATGACGGGACGCTGCTCTGTCGCAGCACAAACCCCCCAGGGGCTGCGGAGGACAAACCAAACCCAGTCAAGCCCAAACGGTGGGAGCTACACGTGCCAGCGGGGACGTGCCTCACCTTGCGTCCGCTGGGACGTGAGGTCAGAGTGCACCGTCATGAGGGCGAGGGTGCTGTGGAGGTGAAGGAACTCCCGAGCCTGAGCCGGACTCCAGCGCCGGTTCTGAAAAAAAGACAATGACATTTTTGGTCCTTTCATGCTTTTCTCTGATTTTATAAGTCTGTTTGGTCCAAATGTCTCTACCTGGTTGTTCTGCCTGTTGGAGCCCAGCAGAAAGACGAGCATCCGGCGATAGGCGGCGTGCTTCAGCAGTAGCTGGCAGGGACTCCCCCCCTAAAGGCACAGCAGCAGAATGAGGGGCACTCATCGGCCGTTACCGTCACCAGCCGGCGTCAGGAAGAGGACCATTACCCTCTGAGCAAAGTTGCTGAAGAGGCTGAAGTACTGCGCGCAGTTCTTCACATTCTCGGGAACGTCTTTGTCCAGTAAGGAGAGCAGGGCGTCCGTCAGACTGTCCAGCCCCGGGTCACCGAAGTGCAGCGCGCTCTCCAGAGTTTTTTCAAGGACGGATGCCACCACAATCCTCACCTCTCGCACGCTGCACTCCAGCAGACAGACCCTGTGGGGGACAGGAATCCAAAGCGTCAGTGTTTTCTGATGCATGATTTATGCAGCCAGTCTCGGCCTCGAACCTCCGTCTAGTTTGACGTTTTCCCCTTCAGTGGGACAGAGTCTGTGCCGTTGACTGTGGTGTTCGGCAGCCAATCAGGTGTGAGGATCCCAGGAGAAACCCAACACCCCGCAGCGGGGTGTTGGGTTTCTCCTGGGATCCTCACACCTGATTGGCTGCCGAACACCACAGTCGAGCTTCAGGAAACTACCCCTCTGTAAAAGCTTCCATTCCTGAGAGGGGCAGTCATTCCAGCCAATCAGCACACAGGAGGATGGAAACACACACACGTGGGATTTTAAGACAAAGGCGACTCCAGAGGAAGAGGATTCGATTTTGCTCCTAATTAAGAACTGAACTCTGCAGATACAAATAGCAGTAATTTAAAAACTTGGGAGGGAGACATGAACGGGGGAGGGAGAAATGGGTGCAGTCTCATGATTTCAAACACACTTTGTGGGTTCTGCTTCGTGGTTTCCACAGGAACAGACTTTTCTGGCAGGAACAGACACATCTCAACATCAGGGTGTTCCGCCACTACCTTCCACCCGGTGCTACCTGATGATTTCTCGTCCTTCTGGTCCAACCAAGTACTGCACCATCCACTGGCACGCCTCACTGCTCTTGGTCAGCAACACCTCCACGGCGGCCATCCACTCCTCCGTGTCCACCCTGCAGCAAAAACCAGATGAGTTCTTCTTAAGGTCAAACTCTGGGCTTTCCCGTGCACAGGCGTGTGCATGTGTGCCGCTACCGGAGCTTCTTTTTGGTGTGCAGGTAGGTGTGGAAGAGAAAGTGAACAGCCAGCTGGAGACTTTCTTTGGCCATGGGCTGGTAATCAGCGTGCTTTAGTTTGGTCTGCAGAAAGGGGAGCATGGGTTTAGTGGTTAGCTCTGATCAGAAACAAAAGGACAGGACAATGTGGATTTTGGAGAGAAAACTGCCTCCAGTCTCATCTGACTGTCCAGGTCGGAATTATTTTACAGATCAGACAAAATACGGACACGTACTGCATTGACTGAGGCCAGGGAAAGCATGAAGTTGAAGTAATCGCTGTTGTAGATGTCTCTGTTCCTCATAAACTTCAGGTTCTCGTCTCTCACAATCTGGAGAAGACCCAAAAGTAGTGGGTTTAATGTCAACGGCGGTCAAATGTTACAGCAGAGCTGGAAACGCTTTACCTGGTAGATGCTGGCAGGCATCTTCTCCACAAACAGTCCCTTCTTCTCCCCCTTGCGGACGAGACGGGTGAGGAGGGTCAGCCGGTCATTGTTGGCTCTCGGGGGGCGAGGAGAGGACTGAGGGGAGACATCTGGGGAGGACGGGGCAGACCTGGGAGAAAAAAAAGGAACATGCTTCATCAGTCAAAAGTCCTGCTTCAGATCCGTTTGAGCATCATAAGCATGATGCTGCTGAGGAACGCTGGACTCACAGCGTCAGATCTTCAGCCTCCTGCCTCATGATGCTCACTCTGCTTTTCTTGGGGAGAACAGGCGAGTTCTGATCGCTGATCTTCTGGTAGAACAGCATGTATGCGTTCCAGTACCTCCTGCGCACATCGGGGTACGGGTTCGCTGCACACAGCAGTGTAAACACTCAACCTACATTTCCACGGTGACGGGCTCCACAACAAACCATCCAAGTGGTTGGCTTACACTGGTCATAGACTTTGGGGCGGTACTCTCCGCCGAAGCACTCGTACTCCAGAGTTTCGTCGTTCATGTCAAACTCCTCCACCATGTTGTCGTTGAACTTGTACCAGCGGCCGCGGCTGCTCCCTCTGAGAAACACGCATGAAGAGAAGCAAATCCAGCATGAGGAAAAGCATTCAAAGTCTCTTCTATTATTTCACGGGCGCTTGAAAAGAATCTGCAGAATTCTGCAAAGATCAGAAGTGAGTGAGTGGTCCAAGTGGGTTTTTGACATTTTTAGAGATTTTGAAAAGAACATGTAGGGATCTGTGCTAACAGGAGCTCATTAATGTAAAACAAAAGATCTCCACTTTAATGTTTACCCCTTAACAGAATCCAGTGACTTCCAGTAGTGTCTCTGTTTACGCCAACGTACCAAGGGTCAATCTCACATGGATAAAGGGAAACGCACTGCCGGATCCGCCAGATGGGGAGGGGATTTTTTTCTGGTACATCGCCTGTTTGTCCTGAGAGAGGATCCCTCCTTCATGTGGACACCTCTGATGGGGGTCTAAGGGCAAGGATGCCCAGTTTAGTCTGTTTAGTTAAAGTTTAGTATTCTCCTATTGAATTCTATGCATTTATGGTTCTTTTGATTATATATTCACTTTACAATTTTCGGTACGAAGCCCATTGAGACGACTGTTTTTGTGAATTTGCTATACAAATAAAATTGAATTGGACCCTCATTGTTTCCGGGGGGGGGGGTTCCTGAATGCAGAGCCCAGTGTAATTGACACTGGGGTTCAGCATCCATCAGAGAAAGCCGGATTTCTGACCCTCAAATGGGACCTGGAGCAAGACCCCCCCCATTGGCATTCCTGCCATCCAGACTGGCATCTGGACGAGCTTCACCATGGAAAGCAGCCCACACAGTCTGATGTTCATGAGGAGGTCTTGGAACGTCTTCATTCTTTGATCTGTTTTCCAAATGAGGAACACCAGATGACAAAAACCTCCAGAAGCAGCGTGGCTCTTACCGTCTGTCTTTGATGAAGGAGTAGTAGTGTCCGGCATGTGCCTGGCCGCTGTGCACCACCACCCCCACCAGCTCATAGTTCTCTGAAATGGTAACTTTCTTCCTGGGCGAGCCTCCTGATGCCCCGTCACCTCGCCCCTCGCCACCCTCTCCTCCACAGTCCTGACGAGCCATTCCAGACACCGTGTAGGGCTCCATGTTCAACACCCAGGGGAACTGCTCACCAAAAAGAGAACAACGTCACTCCAACAGGCAGGCTGGGCGGGGGACACTGAGGCATGCCATACCCGAATCTGCTCATCATATTTGATGGAGCGCCCGCTCTCCCAGTCGAAGCCGAAGCGCATGAGGTGAATACAGAGGACGCTAGGCAGCGATTTGATGCATGTCCGCTTCACTGTGGTCCTCTGTGCAAACACACAAACAAACACACTCTTTCAATACACAGGATGCTGGACTACGACAGTGCTACTCAAATAGTTAGGCGATGCCAGGGGGAGGGGGCGCACAGTAGTAGTGGTTTTAGGCACAGGCAATTGAAACTGAACAGCTGCTCCTGTCTGTAAGAAGGTAAAGGAGAGGGGGAGGGGGCTCAGGCTGCCAGGTGGAACAGAGGGCTGCCTCTATTGCGCAACACCTGGATCATGGCGTGCCTTTAGAATCATGCTAATAATAAGTCTTTCTTTATGAACTATTGTAGGCATTTTGATGACGTGTCTTTATTTTCCATAAATGTGTCTTTGTCTGCCTGTGGTTTAGTTGGTGTCGGTATTTGACACACAGACACCAGGTAATGCAGTAAAACAGCTGACCTTTATGACATCATAAATAAACAATCCATCATTTAAAAAAAATTCAGAACAATGTTTTTTATCTATTTCTTCAGACTAAAACTGTTTAATATATTGGTGCTGCTGTGTTAATGTTTCTGATCAATTTACATTTAATATTATTTTTCTCAGCATCAAATGGTTCAGTTGGTCAAAATGTTTCTAGTTTAAATAATGAATGACAGATTTTTTATTTCAGGCACTTTCAGTTACTTTTCTGTTTTAGACTAGAACAGAGTTTCTGTGGCTAAATAAAGAAAATATTTGTTTATATTGCTTTTTTCTTCTTTTGTTATTGTTAGAAGATACAATTTTGGGTATACGTACTTAAACAATTTTATAGATACTGATCTTATTTAAAGTCACCGCGGGGAGTGGGTGGGTGTGGGGGCGACACATTTTCTTTTTCCAAGGGGGGGGGGGGTTGCAGAAATTAATTGAGAAGCACTGGAGTAAGACAAGACAGCTGGCAGCAGACAGACAGACAGACGGACCTTCTCTTTGCATTTTTCACAGTAGTATGCGTTGCTGCCCTCCAACACTTCTCCTCTGACAAACTGGTCCAGTGAGATCTCCAGACTCTGGCAGGAAGTCACCCCCAGGTTTAAAGCCATGAATGTTTCTTCTCGCTCGTATCTGCAAGGGAAAACCTTACAAGTCAAATGCTGTCCTTCGATACAAGTTCAGTTTGGGGAAGAACTGTTGCTCACCGATGTGGACAATCTTTACAGATCTTCTGGTCGGAAAAGATTCCCTGAAATGTGTTCTTAAATATTTGTTCTCTGCCGATTTTCTACAGATAAGAAGGGGGGGAAAGATTTTACGTGAGCCTGAGCGGACACTAATGTTTTGTTCTTGTTCGTGTGAAAAGGATACCTTGAGATGTTCATCAAGCTGGTCCACCAGGCTGGTGAAAAACTCGTAAGCATCCTGCTGTTCTCTGACGTAGAGCTCCCTGTTCCA
Source organism: Oryzias sinensis (assembly GCA_037389245.1). Taxonomy (NCBI): domain Eukaryota; kingdom Metazoa; phylum Chordata; class Actinopteri; order Beloniformes; family Adrianichthyidae; genus Oryzias; species Oryzias sinensis. The sequence continues at coordinate 27,898,891 of CM074498.1, read as the reverse complement.
CATTTTAAAGATCTGCAACAGACGAGGGTTAGAGTTTGCCCAGAACGTGGCAACGTGACAAAGAACACACTCCATCTCTGGCTTCTCTCTGATACCTTCCAGAAGTTCTCTGGCACATAGTACTGCAGCTTGCTCTCCATCAGATGACCAAACAGAGACTGGACCTGGTGGAAGACGCTTTCTTCAGGCTGTTCCGTGTCATCCTCGATGGATAAGACGGCCTTAACAAACCAAACAACGGATGCTGTCAATGCAGATAGATATAGAGAGCTTCAAAAGCCCAGTCCTGGCAGAAAACCAGAGTACCTCAGGCAGGCCGGGCTGCATGTAAAGCTGCTGGAACACGGCGTTCATGTAACACGTGGCGCCTCCGTTCTTCAGTCCCACGAAGCCAGAGACCGACCGGCTCTCCACGGGCGGCAGATACTGATGACAGTGGTGCACACATGAGTATTTTGAATCACCATGCATCCCATGAGCGTAGCTGGGTGGAGAGGTCAGGTGGGGTCTTACATCAAACTCCTTGCAGAGGGAAGGGTCAGACTGGTGGTGCATGGACAGCAGCTCCCTGGTGATGAGGCGCAGGTTGGACAGAGAGCTGTCTGCCAGCATCACCAGCACCTCATAAGCTGCCAGTCTGCTGCTCGCTGTGCTGCACCTGTGCAGACGGACACACAGCTGAGGGCCACTGTTCACACAACGTACACACCTGACACAAACCCATTCAGCTTTTACCTACCCAGGCTTAAACAAGCTATTTGGGCAGTTTTGGCAACTCTGATTACCTTTTCAATCAGTTTTGGAGGAGTTCAGGTGGAGTAGGAATCTGAGAAGCTGTGTGGAATTGTGTGATGCTGTGTGTGTTTTCCTCCATGAGGCAGTGGTCAGGTTTCTATTTACTGGATCTTCTAACTTTAAGGCAGAGATTACCTTCTGATCACTTAACACAGACTAGCTGAAAACGTGTCCATTTGACTTCCTGCACTGTACATTTCCATAGAAAGGACATTAGACGAGCAACAAGCAGTCTGTTATGGAAAACCTAACTTTACTGTAACATTTTCAACGTTTAAATGTCGTTTAAAATGCCATTTAGTATGCAACAAGTACATAAAAGATAAAAGAGCTGTGTTGCAGACATGTGCCTCAAATAGAAAGCCTTAGAAAATGTTTCTATCAAACAGTTTTCTCCTGTTTTGAAAAACACAAATGACACAGAAACAAAATGTAGATCTTTGTATAAAGAGTTCTGCCCTAGTATGTAACGACATTAGGGTGACTGTAATATTACTCCAAACACAGTGGCAGACAGATGAGTGTTGATGAAATCTACTGAATATAAAGAGAAAAGCTGAGCGTACTTTGGGTGGAAGTCATAATTGGGGGTGGGTGAAGGTGCTGGGTTGGAACTGTTGATGATGATCCGTGAGGCTCGAAACAGGAAGTCGTCCAACAACTGCTGGATCAGAGACGGGCCTGTGCGTAAAAAAAAAAAAAAGAGATGCCATCCTCAGTGATCTTCCCAAAAGCACGGCGACCGTGCACAAGCGAGCGCGTCCTCACCGAGATGCTCCTTCTCTTTGCCGCAGAGCGAGAGCAGCGTCTTGATGAGCCGGAGGTGTCCCGCCAGCAGGATGTTATCAGCCTCGCTGGTTTCCATCTCAGAGCTCCAGCTGGGCTCAAAATTGTCCAGCCAGGAAATTTCATCCTCCAGCATGGTGGCTGCACTCACTTTTAACACTTCCATCTCCGAGGCTGCAAAGATTGTAGAGGAGGAGGAGGAGGGGGGGGCAGACGTGAGGCAGGCAGCTTTACATTAAAAGATTTTTTATTTTGTTGTTATCCACAGGAGTTGCAATAATGACTTACTGGTGAGGTCATCTAGGAGCTGGCATCTGAGGTCAAAGTACTCTGTGCACTGTGACAGCAACCTGGCAGGGAAACATCACTGAAAGGTCTGCAAAAGCTTCAGAGAGTTTGTGGCTGTTCTGACTGTTCCTGTACCTCTGGTTGACACCTCTCATGACAGATGTGGGACTCCACAAGGGAAGCTGAGCAGTGAGGACGACCGAAAGCAGGAACAAGTTGGGTTTCTGAACTTCGTGAAAGGCTGAAGTGTCTGACTGGCTCAGGGTGTACAGCTGATCACAAGCAACACGGCGAATCTGTCAAAGGAAGTGGAATAGACCACTGAGCAATGGCCCAGAGGCTCCATCTGTGGGGGCTGTTCAGCCTTACTTACCTCTCCACTGGGGGATCCCAGCAGAATGTCAATAATGAAGTCGCTGACAGAAGGAAGGCTGTAGAAGGAAGCTGGAGAGACAAACCAAGACAGGATTGAAGCCTCTGGGTATCAGGTCGCGTCTCTGAAACCAAAGAAGTGCTTTCATACTCAGCTGCTGGGAGCGAAGCTGCAAACAGGTAACCAGCAGCGACAGAGCCTCTCGAGCGATGATGGCATCCTTGGTGGAGACGCTCTGCTGTCTGACACATATCCCAGCATGCAGTGTTGTCGGAGTAGTTTCCCCTTCGCTGCTAGAGCTGCAGTTACTGCCTAGAAGCACAACATTTGTTGAGATGAAATGACAAAACGACTAGAGGAACAACATCGGTGTTGGAGGTTTTACCAGTGCTGCTGACTCTCGTTCGGACTCCCTGTGGCAGAAGTGAGCTATGGGTCTCTCTGATTGGCTGCGGGCTGCCAACCAGGTCCAGTCGACCCGCTGCGGCTGCCCAGGTCAGGCGCATGAAACAGGCCACGGTGGAGGTGAAGTCACCCACTTCCATGGTCTGATGAAAACATCAAAGTCCTCTGAGCTGAGCTTGTGAAAGGTGAAGAGAAAAGAATTGTTCTGGTACCTGAATTGCCACTCGAGCCGCGGGGATATCTCCTCGACTCGTATGGATGAGCGCTCAGACAGAGACATCTGTCTGTACGAGGCCTTCTCCGGGGTTCCACACAGAGACAGCTGGCGCCCCGTCCGCCCCGCGTTTCGGAACGGTCGAGAGGACAGAGCCTCGCCGTCCCGGACAACATCGTCGTCCAGAGCTGTGGGCATGCTCTGACCCACCAACAAGAACCTGGGAGTCGGCATATAAGAGCTCAGCATGACGATGAGAGCAGAGACAGCTGCCCTTTTTCTTACACAGAGTAGATTCTGTTTGCAGGAGACACCAGGCAATACGGAAACATGAGAGGGTTTCCAGAAAACAATCAAACGATCTGTTTCTGTTTACGCATCAAAGCTTTGTTTCCTGTGTGCCCGTGGTAAGCAGCTCACTGCTCAGCAGGACACAGAATGACAGGCGCTGCTGTCAACAAGCCTGTTCGCCATAAACTGAGCAGAGCACAGCCTGCTGTCTCCTCTAATGGTGTCCAATGTTTTTCCATTAATACAACCAGGAAGTTGGTAGAATGATCAACACCACCAGTTCAGAGCAAATGTGTCTAAAAAAACTAAACTCAAATGCCGAAACTTCTAGCTCAGATGTGAAAACCTTCAGGAAATGGTTTGCTTCACCTTGCTAGCTGAAGACATATGGAGTAGACCCCTTGTCTGGTCTCATAGTCCACTTCTGATGGGATGGAATCTCTTTGCATAACATTCACCACCAGACTGTAAAAAAAAACCTTGTCAAGAAAAAAAGAGGAAACCCTCTGATAGAACACAGCAAGCCATCAACAGGGATGCTTTTCTTCTTGTACCTGAGGCCTCCTGCTTTGAGGAAGTTATCACAGAAGGACTTGCTGCTGGTTTTGGCCATCTCATCATCAGAAGTGGGCATGAGCTTTGAACTCAACACCTAACAGAGAAACGAACCAAGGAAAATATGGACAAAAGGACGCATGAAGCCAAACATCTGCCTTAAAATTCAGAAGAGTGCTGGTCTAAAGGAAGCAGGGTTCATACCTCGAGGTTGTAGAGCACTCGGAAAGTGGACATGCCAGGAGCAGAAGATCTAAAAAGGGACTCGAGGATGGATGCAGCACTTGGTTGATGCTGCTGCTTGGAGGTCATAGACGGTGAGCGAGAGCCTGATCCTTGGCCCAGAGTGAAGAGCGTCTTCTGCAAAAAACAAAAAAACAGCAAGAGTCAAAAGAGAATAGAGTGGATTTTCCATGACTAGACATGACTAAATGTCCAAATCCTAAGGCAATCTTCCACAGAGCTTCTTCTAGAAAGGGCTGCAAGACTGATGTTTTATCCGGGGAATCGTTTGGTACCTGGTGGCTCCACACGCTGGATTCTTTGGGAACAAAGTTGTCGAGGGCATCTTGCACTTCAGGATCAGTTGGAATTAGAAGCAACAACTTCCTCACCCGAAGAGTGATCCTGTATAAAACAAATCCAACACGAATGAAGAAAGGAAAGCGTCAGACTGCCTGAGCCGTCACAGATCAACCTTTCCATTGTCATTTAAATGTGTCTTTGTTCTCCAAGGTAAAAATCCCCATTTAGGAAGCAACGGATGGGAATTGTTGCTTTACACATAATGCACCGCAGCAGTCTGGTATAAGAAGCTATTTTTTACCTTTGACGTAAACGAGCTAAGCTAACAGTACTAGCTAAAAGTACAATCTCACCTTGGTTCATCCAGGTTGGCAAGCTGATAAAGCATTTCAAACACATTGCAAACCAGAGCCATCACCACCCCAGGCAGCGACTTCTCCTACAAACAAGAACCCGGAGGTCAATGCAAAAGGTCTACTGCTGACACTGGCAGTCACATGAGGGGTGTCGATGACTGTCGGAGACAACACCTGCTCCAAGGCGTAGGCGGAGTTAAAGACCGCAGAGCTGGAACTGCTGGAGGCAGAGGCCGAAGACTCTGAGCTCCCCGATGGAGTTCCCGAGCTGGAGCTCTTGACTGTCAGACTCTGCTCGTCACTAAAGCCCAGCTGGGACAGGAGCTTCTGGTCTCGGTTCATAGTCAACTAACACAGCAGAGAAGCAGTGAAGGAACCACAGAGAGAGGAAGGACATGAATTCAACAGTCAAAAACACAAGCAACACCCTGCCAGGACAACCAAACTGCGCTGGCTGGCTTAAGAGGGTAAAAATGACACAAGCGCCGAATCTGAATTCTTCCCCTATGCCTACGGCTTCTTCCCACCCCTACATTCAGGAGAGTTATGGAAAAACTCTTCTAATTCACCAGGGTTTCCCCATTCAAAGATATCTCAGACAGCCCTGTCCCTCCAAATGCTCCTAAACCTGTAGGGATAGGGAGAAGCCTTAAGCGGTGAGGGAAGAATTTGGATTCCACCAAAGAACTCAAAGCTGGAACACAGCATTGAACCTCACCACACTATCATTGGCAAAGATCTGGACATTGTCCACCGGACAGCTCAAGTGCTCCGAGATCTTCCAGCGGATATTTCCTACAGTCTCATTACTGTGGGTCTGCAAAACAGATGGTTATGAGTGAAAAAGGGAGCCGACGACAAGCTTTTGATGGCAAATGTTCCACAGAATACCTCTAAGGTGAAGGTGTTTTTGGTTGACTCATAAACAATGTGAAGAGCAACAGGGTGGCCATTAAAGGAGGCACCGTGAGGTAGAATAGTGCGAGGAACTGAGTACATATCCTGCAAAAAAAAAAGTTAAATGAAAGTGTCAACTTGAGAATGAAAAAATGTCATTTCCACAGCACGTCATATGAAACGTTGCCCTACCTCTATAGTGATGACGTAGCGCTCAGCCAATAGCAGCAGTCTTTCTATTATCACCAGTTTTGTGGATCTGCAGATCATCAAACAGATGCGTCTGACCAACATTTGAAAAGTGGATTTGGCTAAATATAGTGTGTATTTTGTCCCGGAGGTTAACATGTGAAACAATGTTCTTACCCAAACCCCCCTCTGTACCTGGAAGGTGACTGTACAGATGTGGCCACCGTCGGCATGGCAGTGGCCGTCAGCATCTTGGTTGCCTTAGTAACAGCATGCGTTAAAGTAGGCCCACCGAGTGCCGAACTTGCAGCCTGAGAGAAAGAAGCAAACCTTGAAGCCGGGTGCTGGTTGTTGTGAAGCAACCATGAACACGGCGCGTGGCAGAGATTACCTCCAGTCGCTTGTAACAATCAGCAATAAACTTCTTGTGCAAAGAGACGGAATCCTGCCAGAAAGCAAAATGTTTGTTATTTATCTTATTCACAGAGATTAAAACAAAACCAAACAATTATAGCCTTTGTTGGTTTATTTCTCTTCACTGCTGTGTTTTGATTGACAGGTGACAGTCATGAGATCACATGACAGTTATGGGAACATGCACAGACCTTCTTCATCTTAGGGTTGAGGTTGGTATAGCTGTATGTGATAATAAGCTGGATTGCTTCATTGGCTATCTCTTCATCAGGAGTTTCCATGGCAATCCGCCACAGAAAGTCCATGCCCGCCAGGTCAAGGCGCTCAACACACTGCAGGCAAAAATCAGCTGTCAGGTTTTCATCACAGAAAGAACAAAATGAGCAGAAATTAAAGACTTACCAGCTGAGTTCCCTGGCGTTTCAAGCGATGGTCACACAGATTGACATTCTCAAAAAAAGTCTTGAACAGATTAAATCCTGTGAAACCAAGGAAGCTTTGAGCTTTGAGCAGAAACAGAAGCTTTAGTTTTGAAGTGCTGCGGCCAACACTGCTCACCGTTCATGGTGATCTCATAGGGCTCCAGTTTAAGGATCTTTTCCTTAAACAGCTGCTGCTGTACATCACTCTCCAGGTCATGTTGTCCTTTGGTAAACCACTCAAAACACATCTGCAAAAACACATTTATGCTTTGGGATTAAATCACAACACTTCATCAGTTTCTAAACCGTAAAATAATTAAGAAACAGTTGGATGCCAAAGTGAATTTTAACAAAAAACCTCAAAAAAGTTCTCTTTAGTCACTGACCAGGAATTAAGAGGGCGGGGCAGAGCAAAGAGAGAAACAATAATGGAAGTCCTGCGCTTTGCTATCCTCATCGCTGATCCAACCTTTTTTTTTCTTTGCTTACCAGTTTTGAACGTCTGTATGGTCAGGTACAACACGTTTTCCTTTGGTACAGTGGAGGCATGCTGCTGCGTCGGTTACTGACGACAGCTATGCAGGTACGCTGCTAAGTAGGGCAGCACGTTATGAAGAAAACATGCATTTTGCCATATTAGTGATCAATATTGCGATGGCCATATAACTTGTGACATGAAAAAATAGCAAATCAACTAAAAACACAATTTCTATTTCACTGCAACAGTTTAATTTAAATAAGAGTCAACATAAGTTATACTCCAAATTACCCTCATCTACATAGGAGAACATCTGACAGAAAGGGCTCCATCCGATTGGTCAAATACATAAACGGATTTATTTGATTTATATATGTCAGATACTTCAAGCTGCCATAAGGTTGTTTTAGCACATTTAAGGTCACCATTTATAACAACTTTCGCTGACCTTTGCATTGTATACATTGCACAGCTTGATATCGTGATAATGATAAATTAGTGATTGATTGTGCAGGCATACTCCTGAATGCTTATGACATAGATTGTTGGGAAAACGGTGAGGAGCAAAGCGTGTCATGTTCAAATTTGTTTTAATGAGCCTGCATTCACTTGATCACACTTCAATGAGTTGCCATGTTTCCATCCCATAACCTCCAGGAACAGATTGTATTCAGACGGATGAATCTCAAAGCGAACCAAAGCCCAGTCCGATTGGAAATCAACCACCTTGAAAGATGGCTCAGAGAGCGGTTCCTGGTCCCGGGTCCGCTTGGGTGTATTTAGTACGGATTATCGAAGGAAACTAACGTTTCTAGTCTGAATACAATCAGCTGATTTCAACCCTCTCCATCACTGTTCCTGAACGAAGCCGACTGCTGCTTGTAGGAATCATCCCCTTCATAAGTGTGGCTCAAATTCCTAACTTCAGTTTTAGACCTAGAGTTATGTCTTTAGTTTCCGTTAGCTTCCCATTCTGTAAAGTGGCTCAGTTTGGTTATTATGACTTTGAAGCTTCACCTTTAACACTTCCTCTGGACACAGTGACACAGCATTCCAGTGTTGAATAGTCTCATTCACATGACATGTTCTCATACCTCACGATCAAGTTCACAAACATCCGCCCCTGAGACCAGGCACTCCCAGAGCTCTTTGGCTCTGTTCCAGACCAGGTAAAGGCTAGCCTCTTGGAGGAAAAAAGCCAGGAAGCGTAGGTGGCTGTCCAGGTACTGAACCAGAGTGAGACAGAGAGGTCAGTTGAAGGGCACTGATGGATAATGACTTAAAATGACAAAAACAGCATTCCGGTACTTAGATACACACACACCTCTTGATAGGTGTATCTCCCATCCACCAGAGTTGAGCTGGAGAGGCCATTATTACCAGAGGCAGTTACAGCGAGTCTATGGCAGCACACCAGGGATCCTGTGATCAGCTTGACGATTTCAAAGTTCTTTTTCAAGTCCTGGATGATGCTCTGTGGGGGGAGGCATGTACAATTACCACAGAGAAAGCTTTTCAGCAGAATAATATGCAGTCATATAATGTGTTGGTGCTACCTTGTCTTGCTTTTGATAGGTCTGCTTGATAAAAGAACGGGTGATCTCATGCAGCTGCCGGAGAGCAGGAACAACCCAGACGGCCTGAGGACTGCTCTGCTGAGACGCCTGTTCAATCACAGAGAAAACCCTCACCAAATCACAAAGAGGGAAGTCAAAACCAACAACGAAAACACCAAACTCAGACCCTTTTCACTTTATCAAATCACATTCTCCCCAGACTCATCGTTGTTGAAAAATCAAAGCTTCAGAACACAAAAGGAAAAAGAAAATCAGTCATGGAAATAAAACTCTGAATTTGACTTTTAAATCTATTCATCCATGCTCCTGATTGCAAGAGTTTGTTTTCACACGTGCAGCATCCCACGTATAGCTCAGGCAGCTTTCACCAGACCAACATCAACCCAAACATGTCGTTATTAGTAAGAACTAAAGAAGAGGAAGATCAGCAAACACCTAGTTAAATCATTTCCCTTTGAGACTGTGTTAAATGATCAACCCTTTACCAACAAGAGGCCTTTGTGGTCTAAACCGTCATGATTGAACATCAGTTGGGAAGCAGCCAGATTAAAGACACAGTGGAAAACAAAATCTGATGGGATTATTTTCTTACTTTAGCCAAAGAGTTAGATTTCTTCTTGCCCCAAGTGCCAATATGAAATGAGCTTTGAGTGTCGCTGCCTTTACTGTCCTCCTGAGTGTAATTCTAAAGACATACATTTCATTTGAAGATGGACACTTGAACAGCACTGTGCACACACCCATCAAACAAGTGAAACATGTGAAGGTGGCAGCGTTTGTTCAGCAGATAGAGTCCCGCTGGGACCCAGCACGGATGCACACAAACACGTCTGCCAGCGCACACACAGAAGCAAACAAACACAAACCTAATGACAATGACACACCTTTACCTGCACGACCTGCATCATTCCGTGGTAAAAAAATGACTCCTTAAAGTGTTTTAGCTTTAATGACATTTTAGTTTCAAACGAACACTTGCTCTTAAAAAACGAATCAACAATTTCCCATTTGAAGATGTGCCATTGAAATGAACATTAACATTAATAGGACTATAAGGTTAATAGTAGTAAGACTAACATTGTTATGTACATTCAAAAAAAGGCTTTAAGAATTTAACAGCCACATTAGGGCAGCTCTAATACTGTGACACACTGATGAGTGTTTCCTCCTTAAGCACACAGTCACACCTTAAGAAGATAAAACAAATGTTTTGAAGAAAAAAAAGCACCCAAAAGCCACTGAATGCATTTGACAACAGTGTAACCTGAGAAACTTTCCTTTTCACAGATTACTGATCCAGTGTTTGTCTTCATCACAAGAGCCCCCTCTGCAGGGGTCACAGGGGAAGTTTTTCAGCAGCGTCTTTCCGGTAGATTTACTGAAACAGCAGCTCTTCCCTGATGTGTGTTCCCTGATTCACTTGTCTTGTCTCAGCTTTCCATTCCCACCAAAAGTATACATGTAGATGCAGCAGGTCCTGGAATTTACCCAACTTATTTACAACGCACGTTTGTCAATGAAAAGTCTGTATAAATGTGTGTACATGTGCGTCTCTTGCTTTTGTGTTCAAAACTCTCGCATTCAGTCGATACGAAGAAAGTTTTAAAGACTGTTTTTGTACTCTATGTACAAGAGTACATGTGTCTTAGTACAGGTCTTAGTATTGGGTACATGTCCTAGTATTGGGTACATGTCCTAGTATTGGGTACATGTGCTAGTATTGGGTACATTGAGCTAGTATTGGACACGTGCCAGTATTGGGTACACGTATCAAGTATTGGGTACATGTATCAGTATTGGGTACATGTATCAGTATTGGGTACATGTGCCAGTGTTGGGTACATGTGCCAGTGTTGGGTACATGTGCCAGTGTTGGGTACATGTGCCAGTGTTGGGTACATGTGCCAGTATTGGGTAATAGTGCAAGTATTGGGTACACGAGCCAGTATTGGGTACATGTGCCAGTATTGGGTACATGAGCCAGTATTGGGTACATGTGTCAGTATTGGGTACATGTGCCAGTATTGGGTACATGTGCCAGTATTGGGTACATGTGCCAGTATTGGTTACATGTGCCAGTATTGGGTACATGTGCTAGTCCTGGGTACATGTGCCAGTATTGGGTACATGTGCTAGTACTGGGTACATGTGCCAGTGGGTAGTGACAGTTCAGTGGAAACACTGTATGCTGAATGCACTAATAGTGCGTTTGAGAACGCGGGTCACATATGCCCAGTGTGAACATGGCAAAACAGACAAAATATAAAACACAGAGCCTTGTGATGATGATGAATAAGCAGAACATTAAAGACATTACATCAATGCCCTATACTGTACACATTTCTGATTTAAATGTCAGAATGAAGCTCCCAAAAATCTGCCACAATTCTAAAACAAAAATTGTTTTCGATGAATAAAATACTCTTTAAACTTTTCCAGTTACAGTAGTAATTTTACAGGCTTGCAAAATAATCTAAAAGATGCCTTTTTGTGTGTGTGTGTGTGTGCACAGAGAAATGGCAGCCAATCTAATCACTACTGTCCTTTGTTTCTCACCTTCTTAATGTCCTCAATACATTTTATGATGTAACTGCGTTTGACAGTCTCTTTGACAGCATACGCGTCACTCAGGATTCCCAAGTGTTCCTCCAGAGCCTGCTGCACCAGACTGGTGGGCAGGGTGGGAAGGTGTGCCAGCTCCCACAGCACCTCCAACACCTGATCCATACAAAAGCACACATCCCGTCTGACTGACGACATGTACACATCTGAACACAACTTTCTTTCCATGTTTGCACATTAGTTAGCCAAGATCACAGGCTGTATTAAGAACATTTGGAGCACTTGTGAAAGCATTTTAAACAAATGTACCCAACATACCTTTCCAGTCGTGGCTTCAGAGCGAGCCTCCCGGCCTATTCTTCCAATCAGACTCAGCAGTTTTTGCCTGACGCGGTCACTCTCAACCTCCCAACTCTAAACAACAACCATACATGTTAGACAGGCTTGTAGGATTATTCCCACCCTAACCCCTAACTACTAAAAAACTATATATATGTAGTGCCCTGAATTTTAAAAACAATTCGGAAACCATGCTCACAACTTTATTTTTTAAACGTTTATATGACGTCATCGATTTCACAAAGTGAAAATCACAACGATATGAGCGTTTTGTGACGGCCATTTATGAATCTACTGTCTTCTGAAGGTGAAAACGCTGATTGATCATTTAAAAATGACATTTAAATACATTGTTTTCAAAATATTGTTAAAACACAATGCATTGTGGTCTATATTCCTCAATCTAGTGAGGATCGATTCACACTGGTGTTTTGCAGAGACTTGTGGGAAATTTCTAGGGCACTTGATTTTGGAATTGTAGAGTCGGACAGCACTCCAAATGGCAAACACACTTTATAGTGCACTATGTAGTGAGTAGGGAGGGAAGTAGGACACGGCTATGGACACCAGCTGAGTGGTCTAGAGGAAGAGTGTCTGCCCTGAAGCTGGAGCAAAAGGTTCAAACCCTCTGCTGGGTCCTAGCAAAAACGCTAAAGATGGCGCCTTGCGTGACACTCAGCATAAAGGGGTTGGGGGGTTAAACCGGAGCATGGCTGTGGTTGCAGCCCCCCAGTCCCTACAGGGGGAGGGGTCAAATGCGCAGCACAAAATTCTAAGACCCAGGTGTGCAACAAATGATGGCATTAACTTTCAAAACACTGCAAGTGATCGATTGAGGTTTTACTGGTGGTACCAACCTTCTGGATGAGGATGAAGAGATGGGTGAGCTGATCGAAGCTGAATTTGGCAGCAGCCGCAGCAATGATTGTATGAATGTTCTCTATCACCGTAGATGACTGGCCTGCCTGGAAAACATCAAAAAGATCATTTATTTCTTTTGAGACATGCTCCACCATGAGACACGCATTACTGGCTGCCAGTTCTAAACTAAACAACTTAAGAACGCACACTTGTTGTAATTGTTTTGTTCCTCACCTGTATTTTCCAGATCTTGGAGAGCTCGTCCAGCGATAGTTTACTGCCCAGGAGCTCAATGATTCCCTTAATCCTCTCACAGTACTGAGCTTGATCAATATTACCTGGAACAGGAAGCATTTAAGCAACACCTGAACCCAAGTGAAAGCTAAACACTTTATCTTGGCGTCTTTAACTCCTCTCACCTTCCAGCGCTATCGACAAGACAGAGTTCTCCACCAACCAGTCCAGCAGTTTGTCCGTGTCGATGGCGTTTTTCACACTTTTGGACACTGTGCTCTCCTCAATCAATTTGGTCACCTGCACCACAAACACAGACAGACGTGGCATGATAAGGGACAAACCCAGCGGCGTAGCGATACATCTATTTCCTACACGGTAGGTTTATTTTACCATAAGGTAAAAATGACCAAGTCCAACACAGCAGACAGCACACATGTGATTTCAGCAAAAACTGATCAGTTGATCTTTGGATTCTTTGGATGTGGAAAAACAACAGTGGTGAACTTTAGGAAACTAACATGTGAATGGATTTGACATTCATTCTAGTTTACTTGTTTGTTTGGACACAGATTTCATTTCCACTTGATGATCTGGAAGAAATCCAAGAATCTGGAAAACTTCACTGTTCAGTAGCAGGAATTTCTGTCTGAGTCTCACTGCTGGAAGTTTTGGACAAAGATGTTCTGGATCCACTTAGATCAGAAAAACTCATCGCCAAACACAGATGATGATATGAATCAAATCGCTAAAAGGAATGGTTACACTCCTAAACAAAATCCTGAATGATTAGATTTCAATTCACTCATGACTTCAGTTTGAAGAAATATTAACTTCTTTATTAAAATCTCACACAGACCAAAGTTTGTTTGGTGATATGCTTAAGAACAATACAAGTAACATAACTAGTCCTTTCAACTGAATGAAGGTTGAAATTTAATTTTGAATTCTTACAAAAGAAAAACTAACTACAGGCAGCTTTTGGCTTCCTATATATTCCTTCAAAGGTGAACAAAGTCATGGATTTGCTCAGAGAAGATTATTGATCCAGTTTCAAAGGATCTCTTCAAACCAGACCCTAGAGATGATGTTCCACACATTTCAGTAAACCCCTCAGAATCCACAGCAACTAACCTCTTTGAGAGAGTTCATTTTAGTGGAGAAGTGGGGGGTTTTGAGCATCCGCAGCAACGTGTCCAGCCGCAGGTCGTCCACCACAGCCACCAGCTCCCTCTGGAACCTCATGCACAGCAGCTTGATGGCTGACAGCAGCTCTGGGATGCTCACCAAACGCTAGGATTGAAAAAAACATTACAAACACGGAGATCTTGAGAAAAGGAGTCCTAATTCTGCTCCTGCAGTGAACAGGTCTAAACAACACCTTATCTTTGAGGTCCTTTTCCTCCAGGTTCTGCACATACGTGATCATCTTGTGAATGACTGGATCGAGCATGGGCTGGAAAAAATATCAACATGAAGTATGTTCAGAAGAGAAAATAAAACTGCTGAGGCAGCAAACACAAACTAAACTGATCCTTTTAAACACTGGACCAAGTTTAAATGAGGAAAAGAATTTATAAAAATAGCGATGGTGCTAAAATCAGGGGGAAGTCCAAATTTATTTAACAGTGTTAGTTTAGTTAATGCCTCATATGTCTATGTATATCATTCCTACTTGAGCCAACATCATGATGAAGGCACACCAGCTTCTTCAATAAAAAGTTAAATCCTGAATCCTTTCAAACACTTCAAAATCTGTTTTCTTACTCGACATCATCAGTTTTGTTGTTGTTGTCAGGACTGATGTAAAAGACTCGCTCACCTGGACGAGGCTGGAGTTCAAGTATTCGGCACAAACTCCAAGAGGCTGGACCAGAGCGGACACAGACTGCACCGAAAGCAGAACAGAGAATGCAATGAACGTTTGCCACTAGCTGAAGAACGAACAGCACTTCTTAAAACCAAGACATTGATGAAATCCACCAATGCTGTTGAGCTTCCTGCATGATCTCAGGCATTCATGGAATCTTCTTCTGGTCTAAGGTGTTTGGGTGAATGGCTTTCTTCTATTTGCATTTGAACATGATAAGCATTTAAAATTATTTATTTTTCTTAGCTTTCAGCAAAAACTGAAACTCTGATTTGAACGTGCACTCAGTAACCTTAACTGACTTCCTGCTCAGTGTAGACAAATGGACGACATCCCACGCACTGGATTTACAGGAATGTCAGTGCACACTGAACACGCACCGCTGAGGTTTCTGGACGGGTCTTTGAAAGGCAGCATTAGTACGAACACAGAACAACAGAGCATTTGGGCCATCATGCGTGGGGGTTGGCCTGCAGGTGAGCGTTACAGAGCAGGAGGCAATAAGAGAGACATTTGCCCCTGTAGAGGAGCTTTGAATGGACCTTTTGGATCTAGCTGGATTCAATCTGATGACTAAACCACGTGGCACAAAAATAAAACTAAAAGCTGCGTCGTGGTGATGCAGACCAGAAGAGGTAAAGGGCCGTACACACCGGGACCAACATCGGCACACGTTATTCGCCAGCGTTTTTTCAACACGTTTTTTGTGTTCACACCCAGGCGATTTTCGCTGACGATGAGCCGAGCGAACATGCAAATTCATTCCCTGACATTGGATGGGTTAGGGTTAGGGTTAATGTAAACAGAAATACCCCTGTACGCAAGGTGGCGCTGCACAAATTTACGCTCCTTAAAGTCGCTTTTCCTTCAGAATAAGAGAGCAAGTATTTACGCGATTGTCAGAATCATACAAAGAAAACATGAATATTTCCAGCACCAGTAGCTCCAGCTCCAGCGATGAAGAAATTATTGTTCTGTTGAATGATGAAAGACGCCGGAAAAGATGTCGATTTTGGGTACATCCCATAGTTACGAGAAGAGAAGAACATGGGGATTTTTATGGACTGGTACAAGAGCTGAAAATGTATCATGAGCGTTTTCGGGGATATTTTAGAATGTCCGTCAGTGAGTGCATCTTCTTCGTCTTATTTCTTCGCGGCAATGTTGACGCTACTTGGCGTAAAATGACACTTTTACGCGTGGCGTTTTTTCACGTCGGTGTGCACACTCACATTGGTGCCCTTTGTTTAGTCACGAGGCGTTAAACGTCGGCGAATATCGCGCGCGAAATTCGTCCCGGGGTGAACAGGCCTTGAGCATGGACTTCACGACAACACGGTGCTGGTGTCTGGGTTAGTGGTGCCCCAGCACAGATGGATAATAGGAGTTTTAGAGCAAACGACCCCGTCACACTCTGGATCCCCAATGGTCCTTCTCCAGTCTAATAACACTGGACGAATGGCAGAAGTTCTTACAGCAATCTCCACCTCCTCTGAGTTCAGCTTCGTCTGGATGGCAGTGAATCCTCCTAATTCTCCAAACTTCACCCCAAAAACAGGGAAAATAACAGTTAGGATTTGAAATAAGACCTAGGCACAATGCAGAAAAAAAGCAAACTAGTAATTACTCACTCTGTTAACCAAGTCAACCAACCAACCGTGAGGCTCCTGAAACAACAAATCAATCAAGTCTTCAGCACTTGATTGACATGCAGGTTTTTTGACAGCTACTGTCTGTCAGTCACACAGCGAAAAGCCATTTGTGCTGAAATTACCTTCTGATAGGTGTTAGGAGAGACAGCAAACATGTTGGCTTCATCCCCAAAAACTTCCGCCCAGTTTCTCTGACACGCCTTCATGCGGTTCTTGAAATGGTATTCATTATCAGGGTTCAAGGCCTGCCACACAATTCAAAGAAAGAAAACAGTTCATCGAATGCACAGCAACGCAGGCTTTGTCTTTAGATCAGCTTTTAAACATCATCCAGAGGATCTATTTCACCGTGGTTTAATAACAAAGTTCTTTGAGAAAATAGATAAAAGAGTGAGAGAACCCACCATAGTCAGAACTCCCATCAAATTTACGGGTACTGGGTCCTGCTTCACCCTCTCGGCTACCAGCTCCACCAGCAGCATGAGCATGTTGTAGATCCCCTCATGAATCTCTGTGCCCCACTTGTGCACGGCGCTGCTGGTCAGCAACTGGTGTGCACCGAGCAACAACAACAAGCGTCAAATAACACACACAAATGAGCACAAACGTCATCCGCCGCTCTGCTAAAACTCACCTTTTTAAAGGCCTCGGGCATGCAACGATCCATAAACCGCTTACAGTTTTCATCGGCGTCGGCAAGACCTGACAGAGAGCAAGACGCTGAACCCATTTATTAGAAACACAGACGTGAAAAACGCCACACACGGACACAAAGTTAGCCAACACGCTCCTGCTTACCGTGTCGTGCCAGGCAGGTGGAGGCGATCAGACACTTGCCCAGGGACTCCTCCCTTTTGTAAGGTATAGACCAGTGGTCGGTGAAGACGCGACTCTCCAGCTCATACAGGTTGGTGGTGGGAAACTCCATACTGCCGCCAGAGCAGTTCCCATTCTCATCGTTGCTTCTCTGCGACATAGAAAAGACAAACAAAGCCCCTAAGGAAAACCAAAAATATGGGTCACACAAAAGCTCTCTTGCCGTTTTAAGAGAGGGCAACTTTCCAGAGTGAGCTAAAAACAGAAGACCTCTGTAATGCTGGAGTCAAACTTCCCTGTCTCTGGAGCAAAGGGAGAACTGACTTCTAGCAGTGTGTCCTCTCTGCATCACTTCTATTCATCCGTTTCCTCCTCATCTTTAATGAACAGTGACATCTCTTGTTCTTCAGAACTTCAGAGTCTGAAATCTTGGGGTGTGTGAGGCATGGGGGGGGGGTGCTTTTAAACTCAATTGTGAGTTTTGTCTCACAATTGAAGGTGATGGTCTTTGACTGAAGGTCAAAGCTGTGGGACAGGCCTTTTTAAAGAATTGGCATATTTCCAGTGGGGCTGTGAAAGCTCTCATTACATCTGAATGACAAGAGCAGATGAGCAAGGCAGCCATCAAACCCTGGAGAGGCCAAAAAAAAAAAAATCAACTTAAAGCACGTTGGTTTTCACAGAGCATCTGGGAAACTTCCCCCAAAATGATGGAGTGTTGGAACACGTTCCAGTCTTCTGTACCACATTGGAGTTTCCGGTTCAGGACTGCTACTCTCCTATTAACTGATGGACGTTTCCAACCAACATGTTTTCTGTTATCATGAGTGAGCAGACGACAAAGGGAGAAACACGTGACCCTTACATCTACACTGGAAAAAGTCAAGAGCAAAGCTGGTACTGAAGTTAACAGAATCATAGCAAAAGACTGAACAAAGAATGTGAGGCAGGAAGAAGCAGCAGAAGAATCTGGTTTCATCCATCTGATCCAGAGGAAAATTCCCAACAAGACTGGAGCTCCCGCTCTGTAAGCCTGGTCTCACTCTTTCTGTGAAAGTCCTTTGGACCTGATGTTTCTACAACACATGAGTTTAACGTGAGGATTCACGGGCTGCCAGGGCTTCAATGTCACAACACAAAGACAACTGAAAAGTTACATGTGCTTATTTCTTTCTGTCATCAACTGAATGGGATATGCATACTCCCAGGATGCACGTTTGGGTGATCGTACATGTACAACTGCTAGGTTTAAATGTCCCTCATGACATCAAAGCGTTTAGAGATATTTCGGAGGATGGCAGGATTGGGTGGGTAACTCAGCACCTCACTGTTACTGTGCACTCACATCCCTCTTGGGAAGAAGCTTTGCAATAACAGCAACGTGTCTGTGTGTGTCAGGGAGACGACAAGCTATATTTAGGAACACAACACGAGTCCAAAGACTGGCAACGAGCTACGAGCGCAGTAAACACTGTCATCAACCGGAAAAACGAATGCAGTTCACTCATTTGTTCTGCAGAATGATAGATAGACGGACGTCCGTCTATCTATCCATCTATCTATACACACACATACAGATAAAGTGTCTGTGTAGTCCTTTAATGTGAATAGCCTATGCCGCTTTTGGACTCCAACCCACATCAGCACAGAAAACACAGAATCCTGTTCACTTAACACGGTTAAACCTGACCCAGACTATCTGAACGTACAATGACAGCCTGTCTGTGTTTACATAAACAGCAACAAGTGTTAACAGTAATAATAATATTACAGAAGAAGAAGAGCAAAAAAAAAAGGTATCGAAACCGGTTTCTGGTATGATTCTTCTCTTCCTCTTGAATTTCTACTGAGGATGGCTAAAACGTGACAACCTTCAAGTCTACCCGATGCTAATGTCTGTCACAGATCTAGTTGGCTATTGTCAACTCTGATCGATAAATCTGATAAGCGGGAAGCAGTCGATATAGTTCCACCCGGGACAGCTCCGCGCTCCGACCCCTGCTCCTACTGAACTGGCGCGGTTCAACTGCACTAACGTTGCTAGCAAGCTGCATGCTAGCTCGGTTAGCTTTGAAGTTCAAGACAGGGGTCCAGCTTGAACGTTCACGCGCTTGTTCACATGTCATCTCATGTCTGCCCGAACAACCCAATGACGCGTCGCGGGACCGGGAAGCCTTTGACCTCCCGCTGTGACAGCTTGGAGCAGGTAGCACCGGAGGCGCTAAGTTTGGCTACAGGAAAGGGCGAGCCCAATCTTTTGCCTTGCGTTGGCCCCGCTCTTCTCTGCTCCTTCCGCCGATTCTGGTAGAAAATCCCGGTGTTCCTACCTCGCCTTCCACAACATCGTGGTAAGCTGGAGGGGGGTCAAACCCACCCTTTCCAGTCCGCCCGCCGTTCTCCCCCTCTCCGCTGGAGCCCAGCCCGGGGGAAGGCCCACTCTCCATGGGCTCATACCCATACCCGAGTCCGGGGCTTTCATTCGTTAGTAGCGCCACTGCCTCGTTGATGTCGTTCTTCGCCAGCCGGAGCGCTTTCCTGATCACGTCGGGATCCGGGAACCCCATACAGAGCAGCGTCGTTATGTGCTGCTCCTCTTCGGTCTCCATTTTTCAGGTGTCTCGGGCTCCTGGTTAGTAGTAACAGGGTGTTTGGCACGGCTGTGTGGCTCTGCACGCCGCCATGTTTACAGTCCGCCGCTGCAACTAGCCTGTCACGATCTGCTTCCCCAACAGCGCCGACACAGGTGTGAAGACGAAATCTGCACGCCGCGAACCGGAGGAACCCACTGTGTGTGGCGCGTGCACACGGCGGGAACGACTCTGTCAAAGCTATACGTTAATGCTGTGGCATCTCACGTGAAAAAATAAATAAAGATTTAAACCTGAAACGAGTTTTAACTTGAAACACCCAAAGGCAAAACCACAGATTCATTATTATTAAATGTTTTTTTTAATCTATGTATGTATGTTATGGATATTTTAAATTGGGATTTTTTATTATTATTATTTTTTTTAGAAATATTAAGCACTTTCAACAAACTTCACTATCTCCATATGAATTTTCTTATTAAACACAGTGAAGCCTACCATGTTTTTATAAATTACATTTTAGGTTTGACTTCTCTCTAGTGAAAACAACAAACTAAGTAAAACATGTTCAACTTCCGGCATGTGTTACAGGTGGTTTAGTAGAGATTTTTATGCCGGATACCCTTCCTGGTACAACTCTGTATTTTCGGACTTGTGTCATCCCCCCCCCCCCCTCCAACTTTATTGAAACGAAATGTTAGTAAATCAGCAGAAGAGCACAAAGAGAATAAACGGGGGGAGGTGGGTAAAAATACAAAGCACAGTAGATGAGACATAAAATACTGATTACTGAGCACATTTGAGTGAATCAGTGAATCACAACATAATAAAAATGGAGGAAAAGTTCAATGTATCACCAAAGAAATTCAAGTTTTAATAGCTTTCAAATTTTTTGAAATTTTGAGAGCTTCGCTGTATTTTTTATTTCACAAATTCAAGTTCAGGAAATAAACGTAGCTGCTTTCAATTAAAAAAAAATATGATTATATATAAATAAATAACAAAAAACAACATCATGAAGTATTTGTCTTTCCAGTAAGTTCAGTACACCAGTCCAAAATGTTGTGTTGCATGAACAGGTCCAAAATAGATTTGTAACTGTTTCCAGATGACTAATGCAGATGGAACTTCTGGTGTCAATATCCTTTTGAAATCTGTGCTAGATAAAACATTTAGCGGGAAAATATTTATATAACAATTAAAAATACATTTCTCTTATCACATTAGTTGAAAATATTAATACATTGTGACTACATAGTTAGGTAGTAGTGTGAAGGATCTTGTCCATTGACTGTATGCCTATAATATTTAGCTAGCTGTGTGACGTCACCCATTTAAATTTGCCTCTATTCTGGTTCTAACCAAGTGAATACAATTCAGTTGACAGTTTTCTGCGACATTTTTTTTAGAACATCAAAAGATGGCATACATATTCACATGAATAGAACAGAAAGAAACAACATGAGGAAAACAATAAAATACAAAAAAAGAAAATATGAATTGTAGTCTAATACATATGTCAGAATATCATATAATACTAGGGATTGTCATACAGCATGTTATTTCAATGAAAGTGAACAGTTTTCTTGCATTTTGTTTTTCAGAAATTTGAGTGATTTAAAATATGAGCAGATCTCTTTATGAAATGTATTAAAAAAGGGTTTTATTTTTAAGAATCTGCTCTTATGAATAAAAATTCCCAGATATTATTAGTGTATTAATTGCCGCATCAAATAATTTATCACCAGAAACTACTCCAAATATTCTGATGTTTTTGTAATTGAATAGAAATTGGAAAGGGAAACTTTGAGCAGCACCAAAAAAATAAATAAAAAAATCTTCCCAAAAACTGTTAACATTTATACATTCAAAAAACAAATAATCAAGTCTTTCTATATTGATATTGCAGACAGAAAAATTATTTTCTGGAAAACCAAAGTATACATATAGTAGTTCCTTACATGGATAAACAGCATTATTGATTTTAAAATGGATTTCTTTGTATTAGGGAAGAATTGGATTTTTGACAAACTGAAATATTAACTTTACATACTTCCTCTTTTGTGTAATGCTGTGACATTGAATAATTTTTGTAAGATGTTGGAAACAGTTCTTTAACAAACAAAGATCGTATAAACGAGTTTGAAAGTTTTGAATTAGGCAATTGACCATCAAGTAACAGAGATGGAAGCTGAACTTGAACATTGAGAACCAGACTGGAGGACATTTGGATCAAAGTCTGAAGCTCTTATCACATTGTTATATCGTTTTCTATCATTTAATTAAACGTACTGGAAAGGGTTTCAAATGAAATAATGTTTCCAATATCATTCATAATGTGCAATAATGACCAAATACCGTTGTCAATCCAATTTTTGTAAACAATTGTTTTGTTCCTACATAAAATATAGCGACAGTTCCATATGGGAGTATTGTGTGGACTAAAGTTACGTTTGAATATGAGTATCCAGTACAGTAACACCTGCTGACGATAAGTAGAAAGTTTAATAGGAAGTTTTCTGTAGTCAAAATCACATTTTTTGAATGAAGTCAATACCCCCTACATATTTCTCCCATTTTGAAGAAAAGACCTAAGCCAGTTAATTTTAATCATGCCATACAAATTTTCAAAGTCTGTGGCTTTAAAGTTTTCCGTTGCCATTTTCCGTTGCCAAATGTGTCAGCAAGTATCTCAATCTTTTTTGTATTAACACAGAGAGTCAACTACAAATGCGTTTAAAAAGAAAAAAGATTGTTTTTTTCCTGCCTTTTAATAAGAATTAAAGGAAAAATATCTCAATATCTCTGAAGAAACTGAAGCTGCTATCACTAAGCTTTTTATATTCAAAAGATAATGACTCTATTGTCCGATTACAACAAAAATTATATCAGACCATTACTTTGTCAGCTTTAGTATATTTAGAGCTATTGAGCATTTCTGACCAAATATGATATATATTTAAATAAATAAATAAAAACTTTAAAATAAACAAAGTGAATTTATAACATAATCTTTGTTGTAGCAGGATAATAGGGTCATGAATTGTCAGTACACAAGGTTTGGTCACCATAGCTTCAGCATCGTTAGACCTATTGAGCACCTTTATTGTGACTCATATCTCTATTAAAATTTGAAAAAATATATAAAATAAAATAAAGATGACATTTCTTACAAAATATTTTTTGTAGCATGAAAATGCTTACGAGTCTTCATTGCAGCTCATATAAATGTAGACATTTATTCATTTTTGAAAGATTATTGATTTGTACAGAAAAGTGTTTTCAGTAGGGGTGTTAGAAAAATCATTTAGGCGATATATTTCGATAGTTCCTTTGGCGATATTTGTAAAAGGCTGTCAAGACGATATTCATTTATTTTTGAGCGTCCATCAACGTCTGACTCCTGTTTTCCACTTAAACCTCCGACCGCTAGTTGGCAGCAGAGAACCACTAGACTGGGAATCTGCCTGATAATTTTATTTAACTCTGAAGCACATGAATCTCAGACCTGACATACTTTAAACACAATATTTTCTATTTCCTGTTACAGTACACAATATTTTGCTCTGAGAACAAAGAAACAAACTGTTTAACAGTTCTTTCTTAATAAACTTAGTGTAGTGTTAGAGAACAATGCCAACAGCAGCTGAACTGGACTTATCATCAACTGACAAATACGGTCTCAAAAACACCCAAATCCTGGAACATTTTGCATTCCAAAGTCCATATTTTCCTTAAACACACTATACATATCTACTAGTGGTAGCTTTAGTATATTTGCACAAGTGTTTGCTATTGGAAATGGTGATTCACTTATGAACTGGATTCGTGGAGTTGGCATCATTTCTGTTGGTGGAAGTGCAGCCAGACCGATAGCAAACATCAGCAACTCCTCCAGGGACACAGCCGGTAATTTCTCTGAAAGAAGAAAGTCAGTGCTGATGACATTTGCATTAATGAAGATCTTTCACCCTTTATTCAAGTAGCTTAATCAGTTTGGGAGACTAGAAAGCTAGTCAATTCAAACCCTTAGAATCAGACAGAACATCTGCCCAGATCCAAGTGTTTTGCCCTCCTTCTGCTGCTCGTTATTGTGGGCTGAGATCTGGAGTGAACATGTTCCCCATGTCTGAAACAGTCAGAGCCTTGGAAGAAAAGCACAACACTGGGGCAAGAGCCCTGTAATGCTGCTGCAGTGGCGTGAACAAATCCAAACTTCAAACTTGGATTTCAAATTGACTACTTAGCTTTAAAACTTGTATTAGCTTTGAACCTAACAGACAGTAGTTTCTGGTTATTAATGGCAAATAATTTACTGTTGAATGGAACTATGGTTTCTGTCAATAATGTACCATCTGAGATACTCCTCCAAAGCGCGCTTCTCACAAGTCCTCACAACCCGGAGCATCCAGGTGCTGCTTTGCAAAATTATATTTTGCAAAGATTCGTCTGATTCTGTGTCCAGGACCTATAAGAAAAATAAATGGTTTATCTTAGGAAAAACAAACAAAAAAACATCAATTAGCCATAAAAACAAAGATATAGGAAAAAAAATCAATCAGTCAATAATTAACAGCATTTCATCAAAACAAAGCTCTTCCCCAAAACACTATTTTTTCGAAGCGTTCCGTTTAATTTCAATCCAACAATTACAACCACCATTTTTCAGAAACATAATATTACGTTTACATTTGTATGGATTATATTTGTGCCAGATCTTTGAATCCACTTGTGGTTGGGCCGAGTTAAAAGTTCTAGAATTCGTTGAACGCATCAAGCAGACATCTGATTGGCTCTCAGTTCTGTCGCTCAGCCTGTTGTTAGGTAATTTGGACCAATGGGGTTCAGCTATGGGCCGAATAAGGGAAATGGGAGGGCGGGAGCAGGTGAATATAAAGTTGGCGTCTCGGCGGGAGAGACTTAGGAGTTGCTGAATTAATTGTACGGTGTTTGTTGCGGTCTGCAGTAACCAGAACAAAGAACCTTAAAAAAAGTTAAGTCTCCGTGCCTCAGTGTGGTAAAGGGACACTACATTAATGTATGGCTCTTTCGAAATGACATTTAAAAATATGTGGCATTTATGGCTCTCTCGGCAAAAAAGGGTTCCCGACCCCTGCTGTATATAAAGCGTTAATATCACTGTAACAAAGATCTCCTTCGTTACGTTAGTAAAGTTATAGGTATGGTACGTGGGCACACAACATTTTAAAAAGTAACATTTAAAACAGAAATAAATGTCACATTTTATAGGTTTGAATAAGGGTTTATTGGGGGTTGCATGATTTTATTGTTCCTGTGTGGTGTGTAGATGAATTGGCAGCTACCTGGAAGAAAGGAATGTTAGTTTCATTATAATTAGGTTAAGATGTGACTGCAAGATGTACTCACCTGTGTTTGTCTTTTCCAGTGTGCTCCAGCAAAACCCTTCCCCTAGGAACAGAGCTATATTTAAGGTTCCGGGAGAATCTATTTAGAGGCCTGAGGGGGGAGTCATTGTATTTGGGAGATATTTGTTGTTTTAATGTTTCTACTTGATGTTTTAAATTAGAGTAATAAAAATGAATTGGATTTTAGAATTTGTTTAATGAATTTAGAATAAAGAATTTAGCAGTTTTATATGAATTGTAGATTTCAGTTAAGGTAAACCTCCCTCCAGGAAGGAGGAGATGGTATGCTTAATTAGTATTTAAACCACCTGTAATTTTAGTGGCGAGGCCCCTTGCGTTTGTGAATGTGTTGGTTAAATAAATCTCTTTACTAATTTAACCCGACCTCTGAGAACTTCCTACACTCCCACTGCTCAAAGGCCAGCCGGTGACAATCACCCATGGCACTGTTACCCATTATCAAATAACATGGACTGTGCTCTGAAATAAAAGAGAGCTATTGCAAGCCCCATATTGTTATTTGATGTACAAATGTATTCATTTGGATTGCACGTCTGTTCATTCCATAATAAACTAAAAAGGGAACGTCTGGTCCTGTCAACTCTTTCTAAAGTTGCTTCATTTAAGGTGACGCAAAACTTTCACTGGATTATTGTTGGTAATGTTGTTCACGATCATCTCAGCAAGTTTGAGAAAAAGTGACTAGGGAAAATGAGAGAAATTGACATTATAGTCCAAAACAGCCTCCCTCCTTTATAGTAAGAGTGTAATATGTGAACCATCCAAAATACCACTTTATCAAAAGGTGACACAAAACTTTCACTGGATTATTGTTGGTAATGATGTTCATGATCATCACAGCAAGTTTGAAGAAGATTGACTGGAGAAAAATAGAGGTATTAAAGTTATAGTAGACCTGAGCATTCTGCCTTTATAGTTAAAGTATAACATGTGAACCATCCAAAATACCACTTTATCAAAAGGTGACGCAAAACTTTTTTTGAATTATTGTTGGTAATGATGATCACTAACATCACAGCATGTTTGAAGAAGATTGACTGTAAAAAAGTAGAGAAATTAAAGTTATAGTACACCTAAGCTTCCTGCCTTTACAGTTAAAGTAAAACATTTGAACCATTCAAAATGCCACTTTATCAAAAGGTGTCGCAAAACTTTCACTGGATTATTGTTGGTAATGATGTTCATGATCATCACAGCAAGTTTGAAGAAAATTGACTGTAGACAAGTAAAGATATTGACATTACAGACTGATTTAGGCTCCCTCATACATAGTCATAGTATAACATGTGAACCATCCAAAATACAACTTTTTTCAAAAGGTGATGTAAAACTTTCACTGGATTATTGTTGGTAATTGATGTTCATGATCATCACAGCAAGTTTGAAGAAAATTGACTGGAGAAATTTAGAGAAATTGACATTATAGACCAATTCAGGCCTCCTCATTCATAGTCAGAGTATATAACATGTTTACAAACCTCCATATTAGGTATTACATGGTAAGAGTATTTTCTTGCAGTCAATTTTCATCAAACTTGCTGTGATGATCATGAACATCATTACCAACAATAATCCATTGAAATTTTTGCGACACCTTTTGATAAAGTGGAATTTTGAATGGTTCACATATTACACTCTATATATGAATGAGGGAGGCTGAATTAGACTATAATGTCAATATCTCTAATTGTCTCCAGTCAAATTTCTTCAAACTTGCTGTGATATTAGTGAACAACATTACCAACAATAATCCAGTGAAAGTTTTGCGTCACCTTAAATGAAGCAACTTTAGAAAGAGTTGACAGGACCAGACGTTCCCTTTTTAGTTTATTATGGAATGAACGGACGTGCAATCCAAATGAATACATTTGTACATCAAATAACAATATGGGGCTTGCAATAGCTCTCTTTGATTTCAGAGCACAGTCCATGTTTTTTGATAATGGGTAACAGTGCCATGGGTAATATTAGCGCTTTATACCCTCTTTGCAGCTCGCTGGGGGTGTGTACAGTGAAGTATGATGTCAACGCGCATGCAAAAACTCAGTGACGGCTAGCGAGACCAGACTTCCGCAGATGTCGGCTCACTCGACCGCGGTCTGAGGGGATATGCCAAGGACCCACACTGGATGAGGCTCATCACGAACCCTGGTTTCACACCCGAAACCCTGCACTTCACTAACCGAGCCATCCAGCAGCTAAAACAACTAAATAAAGCTACTGTACACAAAACAGAATTCATTGTATGTTTCCCTCGTTGGGATCGCTTTACATTGAAAGGGCGCGGCCCGCGCCGCGCGGGTGTTAGCGTCTACCGGATCATGGTGGTCACGTGAAAACTCCTGTCACGTGACACGAGTAGGAACAAAATGGCCGCAACCGGAGACGAAGCTGCAGCAATGGACAGCATTTCCAGGGAACCAGCGAGCCTCCCGGCGGCACTGGACGTCGCCGGCGGCAGCAGCAGCGGGACTCCGGCGGAGCACCCAGAGGCCGAAGCGGAAAACCCGGTGATCGCTCCGAAGAAAACCGGCGTCAACAGTACGTGACGTTCACGTCCATCAGCGTCCGCCTTATTTGCTTACTGCATGCATCCACCTTTTTTTTTTTATTAACTTGAGTAATGTATGAAAGAAAGGAGCGGGAATGGGAGAGTGTAATAAATGGCGCTGACTTCAGGTGATGGTGGCGTGGAAACAGCAGAGGAGGCTGTGGAGCCCGCAGAGCCGGACATCAACGAGTTATGCTCCGATATGTTTGAAAAGATGGCCATCTTCCTTCAGGGAGAGCTAACCGGTACTTTCACCAACATTTATACTCTTTTTACTTCTTACTAGGTGGACTGAGATAAATACTTCTCATTTTTAACGACCTCCAGTGAGCCTTTAGGTCATCACACTGAATCATAAGAGCAACCGAAGTATACTGTCCGCATGAAATTACCCCTTTTCTGTAGGATTCTGTTTTAGTATTTTACATGTATGGTTGTTTATAGAATGTTTTAGGTAAAAGTCATTAAATCAGAAAACCAATGCAGTGATGACGCTCCTCCAGGTCAACATGTCTTTATGTGACATTCCCAATCAAACCGGAGTCCAGGTTAAACTTTGACTGAAAGTGGTCGAGTCTACAGAAAAGAGTGTGTTTATGAGACATTTAAGCTCACGACCACTGTGCTTTAAAGGAACCACGTGTGAGGATTTCACATGGAGCAGATGAAGGCTGTCTTCTCATCTTCTGACCGTACCTGTCTTTTCAGCCACCTGTGAAGATTACAGTTTGTTGGAGAATATGAACAAGCTTACAAGTCTGAAATACATGGAAATGAAGGACATTAGTATCAACATTAGCCGCAATCTGCAAGATCTCAACAACAAGTGTAAGTAGAAAGTGGAATAAGGAAAGCCTAAATTGTCATCGTGTTTCATGAAACATGGTAGATGGTGGACTGTAGTCACAATAACCTGTTTTCTGTCTTGCTTTAAGGCCAAACAGGGCAGGGACTAAACCTACAATCCTCTGAGTGTAGGTTTAGTCCCTTATACACTACTCACAATAAGTTAGGGATATTGTGGAAAAACTCACAATATACAGTGTTCATTTGACTAAACAGATTTTGGATCTTACTTACTGGGGCCAAAACCAAAACATCCTAAAAGAACAACCTTTTCAGTGTGGCATCAATGGCAACATCGTGTGGGTCTGAAAAGCAGATTTTTACTAGTAAGTCATTCCAAGTTCGTTACTCAAACATCCATGAACTCACAATGCCGCTTAACGGACGAGAAAGCGCCACCTGGCCATAGTGCCGTCAGGTTGGTAGTACCTAGTTAGATGTTGCAGGTGAACTTGGTGAGTCTCAAAGTGTGATCAGCAGACTTGCATCAAGACCCAGAACTAGTGGCAGAGTTTGAGACACTGGAGTGACAGACCAGAACCTAAGGACCTCTGATATCAGACATGGTTTAGCAAATGCCACACAGCTAAAGGCCCCTTTTACCAGATGTGAGGGGTACTAGAGTTTTCAGACAAACCATGCTCACACAACATGCTCATTCTTTACTGGTGACAGTTGCTGCCATAAAAATGTTGGCTCAGACCACATGGACCAATCACATCTGGCACCAACATGGCGACGTCCGTACTGCAGGAAAATGGCGACTGTATTGGCTTCATTTCACTGGAGCTGAAAGTTAGGCATTTTCTACGGGTGACGTCCCACTCGCTCAGTCCAGTTCTTTATATTCTTTCTATACAGTCAATGGGAGCACGAGACGTTGCGGTTGAGCTATCATTGCAGCAAATGGTGGAAATACCCGCTACTAATATGGTAAATTTCTGTGATGTGTGACTATCTTTATTATTGTCTTAATGTGTTGGGTAATAAATATAAAACTATTGAAAACTGTGTTTCTACCCTTTTTTATTGGCAAAAACAAAGAGAAAATTTATGTAATTCATTAAGATTCAGACCAAATATGAAAATGAACCTAACTTATTGTGAGTAGTGGAGAAGGTCAACCGCTCCATGGCCATGTTCACGTTGTGTCATACTTGAAAGTATTGTGAAGAATTTCTGGTTGTTGATATTGTAGATGCAAGCTTGCAGCCTTACTTGGACCAAATAAATAAGATTGAAGAGCAAGTATCCTCGCTTGAGCAAGCTGCCTACAAACTGGATGCATACTCCAAGAAACTGGGTAGGTAGATAGATGATGTCCAGTTTAAAACAGAACTTTTCTTGCTGCATCAAAGTCATTAAGGGATGTCGACTTTTGAACAGGGTCATTTGGGAAGTTACTGTTGTCATTAAGAATTAAAAAGGGTAAAAATATTTTTTTTACAGTAAATGGCTTCACCCAACCACTAACTGTGAGTGGAAAGAAAATGTTTGTGTTATCATTCATATTCTCTGAAAAATGACCATGAAATTATCATCTTTCTAGGGTAAACTTGTAAGTCCAGCTGCCTATTGAAACCTGTATAGATAGATTGGCCTGGTGGCGTTTCTTTAAGTCTAAAGAAATCCTGCAAAATTATTGTTTTTGTTTGTTTTCAGAGGCCAGATTCAAAAAGCTAGAGAAACGATGAGGAGGCAGACTGATGCTGAAGTTTTTGCGCCTTCTTTCCCGCCGGCCCTCCTCTGCTCACACACCTTGTGGAGCCAGGAGCTGTAGGGAGGAACTAAGACTAAAACAACAGTCAAAGCTACTTTCACACCTAGCAGTGGCCTTGAATGGAGCTGCTCAATGCTCACAACCCCCACAGTATTGGGCCTTCATCTGTATCCAGCATTAATAATTTGGACGTATGATGAGACATGCACTGTATCTACAACCCTTTGCAGGTATATTTATTGCATAATTCTTATTGCACCTGGAGTGATGGAGTCAAGGTGTGAAGACTAAAATGGGTTTTCAGTCTGAAACATCTTTCAGGTATGGTTTATGAACCAAAGAAAGAGAACTGGTTGGAGCCCTCTACGCTTAAAACCATCAGGGTTCAACCTTACAAGACTCTGATGGAAACTGGTGTTGCTGCATTAAGTAACGGAAGGTGAAAAACACAGTAGAGAGGCCAGGCTTTTTATATCAATGTGTGTGTATCATGTCTAGATATGGAGCACTGGAAAATTCAGAAATAAAAGCATAAAACATCAATATAACAGTTTTCTTCACCTTATTCTACATTTGACACCAGAGGGCAACCTTCCTCCAGGAAAGGTTCCTCAAGTGTTGCACAACCACTACTGGGTTCACAAAAATACAGCAGGGCCCAATTTAAGCTCACAAATGAAGACAAAAACATTAGAGTAGATATGGAAGCAAGAACTGAATGAAAAACATTACCAGAGGCTTGTATGTTGTTATCCATAGCCTTAATTTTTACTTTCTTGACTAAAACCCCTGTGATCTGCTGCTGTTTAGCTTTCTGTATGCAATGTCCCATTCAGATCTGTAACTGGGAGACTTGATCTAAAACCGGTGCCTTTCCTCACTACAAATAAAGGCCCAGGGAAACTTATTGACATGGACTCCCACATTATTTACAGTTCTGTTTTCCTTCTAACACCCCCCCCCCCCAAAAAATAAAAAATCATTCCTGGAATAAACTCAAAATGTTCTGTAGAATAACTGAAATGTTTCTACAAGGGAGTAGACCTCAAACTTTACCATGCAGTGGTCATATAGTGTGGATTTGATGTATCATCCACAAGAGATTTTAGGGCGGATAGAATATAAAGGAATTTGTAGAAGCTCCTGATGTACCATGAACCTAAACAGTTATAGTCTGTTCACATTCCTGCTTGTCAAGCAGATGATTTCAAACATCTTCCAAACCAAATGAGCCCCTATGAGTAAATATAAAACACTGAAACCATGAAATCCACTTCAGTTCATTTACAAAGTTCTAAATAATGACCAAGGACATTTAAAGGTGCTCTCCAGAGAGAAAATATGTTTGTGAAAACTCAGTAAATTCAAGTAGGCCTAATTTCTACTTTAGGTCCAACTGTTATAAAACCTTATGCTAGGTTCACATTGGCTGTCTGTGGCACGGCCAAGAACACATATTCAGCTGATGGTGGACAAGCAAGGAGCTGATTCTGCGTCTGTTGTTTTTCTACTGTTTACTAGCGCTTGCCCACCATCTGCAGTTGGATGAGGTCTAATGTGAATTGTCAAAGCTGTGTGATGCCGTTTGAAAAGTGACAGTCAAATATTAAGAACAATGTTTTTGGGTTACTGTTTTAGGAAAAAGAAAGTTTATTTTTCCTTTTAATTCATGTATTTACTAACTCAATATTTAGATCGCAAGCTAAATATTTAATTAAAAGTTCAATAATAACCAGTTTTAGTTCGTACACTAAATATATAATTTAAAAATTAAATGTCGAAGGTTTGGACAGATTCTCGTAAGCCTGCTTTCAAGGGAAGGGGCGTGGCCTTCTAACATGCTCACTGCTGATTGAAGAGACTGGTTGCCATAGAAATGTAGATGGACCAATAATAGCTTACTGAGGACATCTGGTTCTAACATGGTGATGGACATTTCGCGGAAAAAAGGCGATGGAATTGACTTCATTTGGTCACACACAGTTCGTCTAGTTATACGATATACAGTCAGTGGCTTAAACGCCAGTCGATGCAGCCAGTGTGAACCTAGCTCTGTATGATACTCCTGCGTCTCATTTACTTTCCTCTTGCTTATCCTTGCATGTTGCATAGTGTTCAATACAACTTGGAGCTTGCATAGCATGCCCATGGGAAAAAAATGTGCGAGAACACTTTGCCTTACTAGCTCCCCGGGTTCTCTAAGATCTAAAATTTTTGTGTGGACCACCTATGTGCCCCACACAGGTTTGCCTGTTTTAAACCTGCAGACAGCCCGTATCCACCCTTAAGGGAAATTGTGACCAACACTGTAAAAGGTAGAACTAAGTGATTTGTAGCCTTCAACTGTAATTTTCTTTTGAAAAACTGATTATCAAGGAGCTCCATGTGGTTTCATCTGGTAATCTGATGGAGCAGTCTGGGTTTGGAGGTTGCCAGGACAACGGTACATCTGAGACTACGTTGTGCTGAGTGTGAAATTTGGTGGAGGAGGAATTATGGTGTGGGGTTGTTCTTCAGGACTTGTACACATTCTTTCTAATTTAGTTTCTGTACATTACCACAGTGATTTTTTTTAGGTTTTTTATTTTCAAACACAAAACAAATGAAAAATCAACACAGTGGTTTAAAAATACATAAAACAATACAGTGTGCTTGAAAAGGAGTGGGTTGAAAAGAAATCTTGTCTGGTCCCACCCCTTTTTACAAAACCTGATGATGTGCGTATTCAATACGCGTATTGCTATTTACAGATGTACTATTCACAGTACAATTCTGCATGGCAACTGTGCTAAAGTGACATTTTTTGTGTAACCCTTGTGCTATCTTAGATGACCCCACCCTTGCATTGACGTGATCTTCCTACCATGACAAAGGTGGATAAAGGTGGAAAGATTTCATGTAATCCATGGACACCAGTGAAGATTAATGTGAAGTGATTAAAGTGAAGATCACAAATCATTGAAGAAAAAAGGTTCAGCGCACTGTCTAGTGGGTCTAGATGACCCAACTCCCAATGTTAAAGTGCCTAGGATAGCACAAGGGTTAATTAATTGTTTCTGGCCTTATGCAGTATTAGTAGTGACTTTTGTGGGTTTTTTTTTTAAAACATGTAAACTTTTGGTTTGTTTTAAACCTTCATCCAATCCATTCCATAAATCCAGACCACAAGTAGATAAACACATTTTCTATGAAGTTGTTCGAATGCACTGCTTTTTGAAATTCAGTTTTCGTCTTAGATTGTAACTCCCGTCTCTGTCTTTGAACATTTGCCGTGAGTTTATTGGAAGTAAGTTGTATCTGGCTTTGTACATGATGAGAGCTGTTTTCAGTTTCACTAGATCCCATAGTTTCAATAAACCCGACTTTAAAAACAGAGTGTTTGTATGTGACCCATAATCCACTCCATGACCAATTCGAACAGCTTTTTTTTGTAAGATACATAAACACTGTAGGTTTGTTTTATAAGTATTTCCCCAAACTTCTACACTGTACTGTAAATATGGTATTATGGATGAATATATTAGTAAACAGGCTTTGTGAGTGAGAGTATGGCGCGTTTTTCCCAACACTGCTATGCGTTTAGCAATTTTAGCTCTGACCTGCTTTATTTGTGGATTCCACTTTATTTTGTTGTCCAGAATTACTCCAAGGAACTTGACTTCACTCACTCTTTCCAGAACATGATTATCAATGGCCACTTTTATTTCTAAATATGCAGGAATGTGTCAATTTCCGAAAATCATGAATTTAGATTTGTCAACGTTAAGTGACAGTTTATTTTTGTCAAACCATTGTTTTAGTTTCCCCTAATTCTGTATTTACTGTTTATACAATTTCCCTGAGGCTCTCCACTGTACAGACTATACTTGTGTCGTCTGCATATAAAAAGTATTTGAGTGGATTTGATACCAAGCGTATGTCATTAATGTAAAGGATGAACAGTGTGGGGCCTAATATTGATCCTTGTGGAACTCCACAGCTTAAATTAAGCAGGGATGATTTACAGTCATCCAGTTGGACAAAATGCTGCCTGTTATCAATGTAACTGTTTAATCATTTTAATGCTGGTCCTCGTATTCCATATTTTTCCAGTTTGTTTCTAAAATTTTATGATCAATAGTGTCAAAAGCCTTTTTAAGGTTGATGAACACTCCTACTGTGAACTCTTTATTGTCAGTGCCATTTATAATTTCTTCGGTTAGTTGCGTAATCGCCATGGACGTTTCTGAAACCATATTGGTCGTCGGATATTAGTTTGTGTTTTTCAATAAAACACTTTTTCGAGTATTTTTGAGAATTGGCAGAGTAAAGACACTGGTCTGTAATTTGTTAGTTGGTGTTTGTCCACTGATTTGTGTAGTGGAATTACTTTGGCTATTTTCATTTTTTGTGGAAATGTTCCTGTTTGAAAGGATAAATTGCACATATAGGAAATAAAACAACTCAGATGCCATTGAAGTGCAGACTTTCAGCTTTTATTCCATGGGTTAAACAAAAAGATTGCATAAAAATGTGAAAAACGAAAACATTTTTTAAACACAATCCCTTCATTTCATGGGCTCGTAAGTAATTGGGCAAATGACTTCCATGCTATCGCATGGGCAGGTGTGGGCAATTCCCTTGTTATATCATTATGAGTGAAGCAGAAAAAAGGCCTGGAGACAAACAGACTCAGAGACAGTTTTTACAATAGAGCAATAGCCCTCATGAACACACACATGGTTTAGTTGCTCTGGGAGAAGGAAGAATGTATATTCTGTATATACACTTGGTGTGCATGTGTATATTGGTAAATATATATAATTTTTTTTAAATACTTTTTATATGAAAGATAATTGTAAGCTGTTTTATTATTATGTTGTTTTCTTCTTTCTCCTTGCACCAATGTGGGACAGTTCGCAATTTTGCTGTACCAAGTGTGACTGTACAATGAAAAATTATCTTATCTTAAAAGTGTCTTTTCTGCAGCCGTAAGGGGTTAAAAAAATAAAAAATTGTTCTCATGGAAAAAACTGACTGCTCTAATTAGTGATGGTTTGCAAACTACTAGCTTGTATTTTTTATTGTCAGGCATTCATTTTCTAATCCGTTTGTCCCACAGAAAGGTCCCCATTGGTGTTCTGTTTCAGGTCCCCCAGCTGGGACTTGAACCATCATTGTATTATTTTAAATAATTTTAAACGATAGAATTTGTTTGAAAACCCTTCCCTGTGAAAGAAAATGTGTGAAATCCCATCCCATTTAAAGTACAGTAGATGTGTGGATTTTCTATGGATCCTGTGTGGCAGTGACACTAACTGTAAATGCTAATGGCCCTTTCATAATAATGCTTTTCCAAAGCAAACCCACTCAAGTGAAAATGATGTTTTTGGTGTTTTAACATGTTGTTTTCTCATGATGGAAAATTTATATAAAATAATTTAAGATCAAAAATACATTTGAGTATTTTTTATTCAATGGCTCAGGTGGTTGACAAGGTCGGCCAATGATAGAAGGATCAGTGGTTGGATCCCTGCTCCCCCCAGCCAACTGTCTTTGTCTTTGGGCAAGACACTTCACCCTCCTTGCCTGCCTCCAGTGTGGCTCCACTGGTGTGTGAATATGTGTGAATGTCCCGGTGATAGTCAGAGGGACCGTAGACGCGAACTGGCAGCCACACCTCTGTCTTGGTCAGCTGTGGCTACCTCAGTAGTTATCATCACCAAGTAGAAATGAATAATTGGAAGAACTTTGAGCATCAGGAAAAGTGCAGATAAATCCAATCCATTACAAACCGTGATGAAACAGGAGCAGATGAAAAAATGTCATTTCATAAAGCTCTCAGTTGTGATGTAGAAAATGGGCAAACCAAAGTATCCCTGCTCTGCTCCATTCTGCTGCATCCACTTTCAGACAAATGGATCCATGTACGTCTTTGTTTTCCTTGTCTGAGCTGGAAACTGGATCTGAACTGAACAACTGCATAGCTCCAATATTGCTTGGCATTTTTGTAGCCAATGTTAGCTTGGGGTTATTAGGGGCTGTAAGGTAGCGGGAGACAGTGTAAACAAAGGATCATGGGATATCAGTGGAGGCGTACTTCTGCAACAACAGTCCCACCCACAACTCAACTGTGAGTTTCCGATAAACCCCTGAGGCTCTGAAGAAACTTTGTCCTAGAAAACGACACAGGTTTTTTTTAAGCTAAAGAAAGCAAACAATTAAAAGACCACTGGGAATGCTTTGACAACAGATCAAACCATGGCTGGAATGGGACTTTAGATGTCTAAATCATTGACTCGTTTATGAGAACTGGACTGAGCATGTCTGACGTCTTCATGGAAAATCACCTGTTTCTGGTTTAAACAGAAATTAAGTTTTTTGCGATAGACATTGCTATGTTGGAATCTGACATTGTCAGTAAACAGCGACTGGTCTGAGTTGGTCTGAGTAATTGTTTCTATGACAACCATTCTCATCAATCAGGAGTCAGCCTGTTGGAAGCCCACATCCCTTCTACTGAAAACGGGCTTGAGAGAATCTGTCAATCAAACATTTTTGATGTTGATGTAGGGGCCAGTGGGCACCACCTACTTTTATTGAGGCATCTAATTGGCCAGTTTATAGCTTCAATAACTTCCACTACAGTAAAAATATAAAAAGAAAGTAGGATTAGCAGGTACTTCCTATTTGAAATGCCAGGGGGGAGGCATTGCTCAGTCCAGCTCTCGTATACAGTCAAAGGTTCAAACCCTTTACTCTGAAGAGCTGTTTCTGAACCTCAACCAGAGATTCCTTAAAATAAGAGTATTTACTATAAAGTAATATCTAACAGAAAAAGGGAGAGCCAGAAGTACATGTCAAATGAAAGGAAAAAAAGTAACTTAAGGAAAAATGATTTGGAGATTTGGGTATGGAGAAAAGCCAGACATGTAACAAGTGACCAAAGAACAGTGCCTGTAGCCTAATGTGGCCGAGTATGTCTAAGAAAACTTGACCATCAGCAGATAAATCAAACAAGCTGCTTTCCCCATAATTCTGAAGCAGAGATTGGCCCCCTTAACAATAACAGGGCAAGTTGCCACACCACAGAATTGCATAAATAACAAGCAAGCATGAAATGTGGGAACTCTTTTTCCTCCTCTTATGAATGAGAGATCAAGGACCCTCCAAAAGTCAGCCCACATTTGGTTTTTGTTGTTCTGCCTGACTCAAACTTAGCATGCGATTAAACTTGCCAATGTCAACAGATTTAGCAGCATTGTGAAACCTCTCTTCTGTCTTTTGTCTCTACGTTCACACACAGTCAAAAGAGGAGAGAAACTGCCTTCAGGCCAAGAAATGTAAATTCCCCTCAGCGTTGTGAGGGTTAGGCTCCAGATAGCCTGCAAATGTGTTCGTGCTTACATTCATCCAGAGTTACCAACAGATCTGAGTGCATTTACTGCAAACACAATCCACATGTGAGATCTAAGTCAAACTTCAGGTACCTATAGTGAGGGGGCCCAGAATACCCACATGAGATCAACTTTTGGCATCACAGCCGTTCCTCCTCCCTCTGCTGCTCACACCATCGCTGTTCACATATGTGAGGATAGAAGAGCATTTACAGAAATTGCACTGGTCGTACTGCAAGGAAACCTGAACGCCGGTGTCTGCCTGGATGTTGTTCTTTGAACACCCTGATCAAAGCCTGATGAATGCAATCCATTCTGAAGAACAAAAAATGTCCAAAACGTCACTCTTTACAAAACCTAAACCAAGAGCAGATGTAAAGGTGGCATGTGATTTTAGATGCAGCACAGTTTGGAATCTTCCACACAGTCCTGTTGCACTCAAAAAGCTGTAGTGTCAGACTCGGAAAAAACCTCTGCTCCTGAGGATGACATGAGAGCTCAGGGTCAATTTTTCACCTGAAAGTTAAATCAGTAACACCTGACAAGTGTTTGCAGTGATCCTGGATTAAACCTGATGTTACGTCCATCCTGGGAAGTTGCTCTTTTTAGGCTCCAGCCCAGACTCTGTGGCACCAGAACCGTAACTCTCTAATTCTTTGTGGCTGTATTTGTGTTGTACACAAAGTGACACTAACTTAACATTAGAAAACAATTTACTTTCAAACCTGTTTAGAATCCTGAGGCTCTGCTGCATAACCCATCAGTCAATAAAACACAATTACAACTGTGAATTGGAAGGAACCTGCAATGTAGTCATGAGGGATCCAAGCCGGGCTCTCATTGTGCAGGTCCTCAGCCTGGATAAATCCAGAGGTTTGTGTCAAGAAGGTCATCTGATGTAAAATCTTTGCCAAACCAAACCTGCAAATCAAACTTAGAGTATCCACTCTGCATCGGACGAGTCCTGGGTTAACAAAGACTCCAATCGATGCTATTCATCAAACTACTGTTGGTCAAAGAAGGAGAGCAGGAAAGCAAATTCATAGGAAGAGAGACAGAAGAGGAAAGTCAGTGTTGGACTGAGTGTAGGGACTTTGAATGTTGGAACTATGACCTTAAAAGGTAGAGTTAGTTGACATGACGCAGAGGAGGAAGGTAGATGTTGTGTGTGTCCAGGAGACCAGGTGGAAAGGTAGCAAGGCTAGAGGCTTAGAAGCAGGGTTCAAGTTGTTCTATCATGGTGGAGATTGGAAGAAAAATGTACAATTACCAAAAATATAAACGCAACACTTTTGTTATTGCTCCCATTTTTTATGGTATGAACTCAAAGATGTGAAACATTTTCCACATACACAAAATAACCAGTTCTCTGAAATATTGTTCAATCAATGAAATGCACCTGTGTTTCATTGCTCATAAATATGCCTGCCCAACCATAACCCCACCAATACCACCATGGGCTACTCGATCCACAACATTACGCGCATGGGCAAAAGTAATCGAAGGAACGCCGGATCGAAAGAAAATAAACACAAACGCGCTGTTCGGAATACTCCGCCCCGATCACACTCACTCGGATAAAAATTTCCTTCCGATCGAGACAGGTGGGTTATACCGATTGTTTATCCGATCGTGGAGCATGTAAACGGTCATTCCGATCATGTGTCACTACTGCTCTGGGTTACGCTACGCATAGACGGTGTTTGGCTGAGAGAAAGCTTTGGAGCGCATACGGGGCCGACCAGCTCTGCGGACGCACCGTGCAAAGCTCCGCTCGCCTTCTGGTTTTTCCCTTCTTCACCCCTCACGGGAGATCGAGGAGCGCCATGCCCCCGGAAGCCACTCCAGTCCTCTGGCACCCGAGTGAGCAGAGGAGCTGGATTAATAATTTTGTGTCAGCTTTTTAATGCAGTGGTTGTTTTGTTATGTGTGAGACCCAGACTGGCGAGTCGTCCCGCTGCTCTGCCAGCGGTCGAGAACTGTTCAATGCAGCTCGTGGGCCGCTAGCTCACAGAGTGGCTTCTTTGGGGCGTCTGTGAACTTCAGAGCAGAAATAAATGTCACCTGTCCTTAGAAAGCTGCAGATTTGCCGCGCTTCTCGCACCGTCCTGATTTTGTGTCCATCCATCAGGCTAGTGATGTTAGCCTCGCAGTTAGCTCGTCCTAAGTTCGCCCATCTTAATTATTTCTTCCACAAAAAGCACTGACCACATTGTATTAAATATAACGATGCTTATTTAACAGGCCAATTTACAAATTTATAACATTAATAAAAGCACGCTTAAAGATCGTTTCGCATGTTACCGAGTTGCTGTGCATAAATGTCAGCAGCGGTTTGTTTACAACAGGAATCCATCCGCATCCGGGTGATTTACACTCACTGCGCATGCCCAAATTATTCATTCCCGAACGAAAAGTGTGGTTTATGGGAACATTTGTTCTAATCGAAAAGGTTTTCTGTGCCCATAAACGGTGAATTTAACCCACCATTGGTCCGATCAAGATATTCTGCCCATGTAACCGCGGCATGTCATCAGGAAACCGCCACCCGCCACACGCCACAAACGCTGTCTGCCATCTGCCCTGAACAGTGAAACTGGATTCATCCGGTGAAGAGAACACCTTCAACGCAGACGCCATCGCATGTGGAGCATTTGTCCACTCGTTGGTTACTTAATGACAAACTGGAGTGAGGTTTGAGACTGGATGAGGACGACGAGCATGCAGATGAGCTTCTCCTGAGACGGTTTCTGACAGTTTGCAGAAATTCTGTGGTTATGCAAACCGATTGTTTCAGCAGCTGTCCGAGTGGCTGGTCTCAGACGATCTTGGAGGTGGACATGCTGGATGTGGAGGTCTTGGGCTGGTGTGGCTACACGTGGTCTGCGGTTGTGAGGCCGGTTGGATGTGCTGCCAAATTTTCGGAAAAGCCTTTGGAGACGGCTTATGGTGAGAAATGGACATTCACCCCAGCAACAGCTCTGTGGACATTCCTGCTATCAGCATGCCAACGGCACGCTCCCTCAAAATGTACAAAATCTGTGGCATTGTGCTGTGTGATACAACTGAAGATTTAGAGTGACCTTTTCTTGTGGCTTTTCTTGTCTTAAAGGCCCGTACACACCGGGACGAATTTTGCGCGCGATATTCGCCGACGTTTAACGCCTTGTGACTAAACAAAGGGCACCACTGTGAGTGAGCACACCGACGCGGAAAACGCACTGTAAAGCGGAGGAAAGCAATTTCATCTGTGCTGTATGTCTTACGGATGCAGCATATTTGACAATAAAGCTGACTTTGACTATATCTGCTCCACCAGACAGACACATTGACGAGAATATCAGTTTTGTACATTATTTCTTTCTGTTAACTATATTATTTATGAGGATGAATTGCAACAACATGCTGAATATTGTATCATATTTCACTTTTCTTTTTGCAAATATGTGTTCATTTGAATTTCTGTTGTAATTTTCGTTTGATTTATTTTGTTTGTTTCACTGCTGATCGATCAAACGGGTGTTGGTGTAGGCGAATGCAAGACTTGCTTTTGTGAAGTCTTCAAGTATTTATGAGGTAGTATTGGTATTTTCACTTTCACGTGCTTCTTCCATCTGCAGATCGTGTCGCCGCTTTACTTTCAATTGCTTTTGTGCGTGACGCCCTGGGTCAGAGCTTGCGTGAAGGACCGCACATTTCTCCCACAAGTTTGCTTTTATAAATCTCAACTATTGCGTGAGGAGAGTGGCGTGACGCTTTTGTGCATACGCAACGCTTATAAATGAGGCCCCAGGTGTTTGCTGTTCATCCTCCTTTCTGAAGCGCTATGCCTGTCGCCTCCCCTCCTCCCCGCCCACCTGTGAGTCTGTTAGGGTAATGTTATTACCCAAAAGTTTATGGAAATTTGTCTCATGAATTTGCACGGAGTCTTATGCCAAACTAAAAGAATGTGAAATGCAGTTAGGAGGAATGTGAAATGCAAACAAGAATGTGAAAGCAAACAAAGATATAAAAATAAAATAATATATTACTGCATGAGTTGTCTGACTGAATACTTTACATTATTCGTAGGATGTGAAAATGAAAATGCAATCCCTTCTTTGCATTTTCATTTTAAATATGACACAGAATAAGCGTTTTTTTAAATAGAACTGAAAAAACTGATTTAGCGAATGCTTTTCATTTTAATTTTGAGTCATGAAAAAGCATTTCTGTTAATCCATTTTGTCAAATTAGACATTTCTAAATGAATTTTGCTACACATTTACCAGATAACTTTTTGAAAATCAAATGTCAAAATACCATTTTCCTTATCATTTTAATTAAGGGACAGAATAAGCAGTGTTGAAGAAGAAAATGAAAAAGCATTTTGAATGAATGCTTTTTCATTTTAAAAATGCAGCTTTATTTTGAAAATGAAAAAGCATTTCTGGTTTTGACTTTTATTTTTCATTATGCTACACAAATACTTGCATATTCCTGACAACCCGGTACTTTATCTGGGCTGGGGACTGGCACAGGGATACCCAGACTTGGGCTCCCTTGTGGCTACATAGCTGGCAGTAGCCCAATTGGACTTGCCAAAGGATGAAGCTCATCATGCCTCTGTGATTTAAAACTCGAATTCCCCATGTATCTGTCACACATTTAACCAACTGATCATCCACCGCTTTCTTCTGTAAAATTATGACCACCAAAAATTGTTAAACTACCTTCACATGGCCGCAAACCACAGTTAATGTTTCTCAAGGAGCCCTGTTCACCTTCTTTCTTGCCCTTAAGTCCTTTTGGGGTCACAGGGTTGCTGCTTTTTCCAGCCACTTTCGGATGAAGGCAAGGTTCATCCTTGACACTTCTCCAGTCCATCAAAGAACCACACAGATTAACCACACATACTCACATCTGCACCAAAGAAACAATTTAGAGTTTCCAGTGAACTTATGAAGCATGTTTTTGGATTGTAGGAGGAAGCTGGAGGAAATCCCTGCATGAATGAGAAGAACATGCAAAGTCCATACAGAAATGTGCCAGCTTGGATTCGAACCTTCCCGATGTGACTCGAGACAGTACTAACCACTACCCTACCATGCAGCACTGTGTCAGACTCATAAACGTGTTTGATGTGCAGCTGGGTAAAAAAACAACCCTGGTTTCATAGAGGTCTGCACATCCATTAGTGCATTTTATTAGTAGCTAAGTGTTGCAACATCAAATTTTCACCTCTACATTAGAATAACCATGACAATAATTATTTTAGGAACAATATACAGGTGGCAGCCCTGAAAGTTACGGAAATCTACAAATGGCTTATTTACCTGGACAGATGCCACTTTTCCCTGAAGTAAGAAGCAGGTGCTTGTTCTCTCTAAAATAAAATCTTAACTTCATAAATCTTAATAATCGATAAAAACACAATCTCTTTGTAAAAAACATTGCTAATGTCATGGTTACTCAATGGATGTCCGAATATAGTTAGTATTTCCTAACAAATCCTAGGAGATACTTCATGTCCCAACAGTGTGCTGTGGGCTGGCAAAACCAGAGGTTACTCTGCACAGAGGTAACTCTCCAGAACGGAAGGTTGGAGATTTTTTACCTTTACTTTGCTTCATGGCAAACACGCCTCCACAATCCAAGTTATGAAACAGAATCTTTGAGTGCATAAAGGTGAAGATGGAAGAGGAAAACACCCACCCTTCAGCATCCTCATGTGCATTGGAAAAGTTCCTGTTTTGGGGGCCAACATATAGGGTGATGTGAATGCACAACCACACAGAATTACCAATCAAAGAGGGAAGAACGGCTGTTGAGAAGCTCTAAACAAAAAGACATTTTTAGCAAGATCCTCTGGAGTGATGGAACAAAGGTGGGAAGTGATGTGACGTCGCACACGAGAGAATCTGAGGGTCAGCGGTGGCATTGCAGACACGCCTCACTCATAAACAATGTCATTTCACATACACACAGTCAAGGTCCTCCCGGCTGCTCCAAAAATAGCCATTTCCTAGTCCCC
Organism: Oryzias sinensis; assembly: GCA_037389245.1. Taxonomy (NCBI): domain Eukaryota; kingdom Metazoa; phylum Chordata; class Actinopteri; order Beloniformes; family Adrianichthyidae; genus Oryzias; species Oryzias sinensis. The sequence goes on along the minus strand of CM074498.1, from coordinate 27,855,490 downwards.
GAGCTGCTGATATTAGAATCACAAGGATGTTTGGTTTCCACTTTTGAAGCACCAGAAGAAATTTACTGGTCTTATGAATCCAAATAAAACAACCGGATTCACCTATAAACTTAGATGCTGAAGGTCACATTACATTTTTTGTGTCAGAAGCCTAGAAATCAAAAATACTTTCAGTTCAGTTCCAACCCGATTTATTACAAAGACGTTTTGACGCTTTTTCTTTCTTTTCACGTAATACTGCAAGATGCTTTGTTTCACATATTAGCCTACATGTTCATATTTGAAATGTTTTAAAACAACATCTGAAACAAAGTTTCTTTTTTATGTAAACATATCCCTGCAGGGTCCACATGGCAGAGTAGTGAGCAGAATAGATCAGTGTTTTTCAACCAGGGTGCCGTGGGAGATGGTCAGGTGTGCCGTGGGAAATTGTCCTGTTTTACTGATCTAGAAACATTTTCCATCTCCAGGATTTCAGCTCTGTGTTCATCCAAACAGACCCTGATAAAACACTGAGTAGTTAGGAATATGAAAGATCATAAAATACTTTTTTCTTTGTGTTTATTTGATTCTATTAAAGACATTTTGATAAGAATGACGGTACAGCGATTTAGCTGCAGTTATAACTGTTTTAGGAAAAGTCCCGCCCCTTTAACTGTCTCCACCAATCATTCTTGGAGGCTTAATCACATGTCATCATTCTAACCAATCAGGAGTGGTTAAAGTCTTCACTTCCTTGTTCAGATACTGCTCATAAAGTCTCTCAGTTCTAACAAAAATACCAGCTAAAGCTCGTCTTTAGCTGGTATTTTTGTTTTATTTTTGTTGTATTCGCTTTCCACAGAATCCGGTGTCAGACCGTGGAACAAGTGAACAAAACAATGAAGCTCAGAGAAGCGAGTCTGTCTGGCATCGGCAGCTATTTCTACTACATCTCCCATGATAGATTGGGTTAAAGTGACAGCGTCTCAGCGTAAAATGAGTCTTCCCTGTTGAACATTTTGAAACCACAACGAGCCCACATCAAACAGTTTTGAAATCTTCTTGATGAAATCAGAGGTCAACAGTTTAGTTCTCCTTCAAGGTTTGTGTTTATTAACAGCCAAACATCCCGAAGTTTGGTCCAAGTCATCTTTCTAACTGAAACACTTTTAACACTAATAACGCCTGAAAGATGAATTCGCTTTCAGACTTCAGTCACTTTTGAAAAAGGGAAAATCAAACCCAAGTAGAAGTAATAAGAACATTTAAGAAACAGGATTAAGGTGAAGTGGCCAACAGACACAATTAAACTAAATTGAAACAATTTAATAATCTGAAAAAAAAAAAATTTTGTTAAAGTTTTCAAAGACTTCATCTTTGATTATTACAAAAGAAACCGAAGGGAAAAACAACTACCAGGGTAAAATATCAAATAATTTAGTTGATAATTATTACTGAAAACTAACTTAACTTTTATTACAACTTTTAGAAAAAAAACAGCTGCAACTGCAGCTTCCAGCTTTTTCTGCCACAATGATCACTAAACTGCACGGGAGATTACAAAGGGACTGTACATCAATACAGACTATAGAGTTTCTCCTTTTTTTACATTTTTGGATGGTGGTGTGCCGCGGGATTTCTGTCAAGGATAAAGTGTGCCTTGGCTCAAAAAAGGTTGAAAAACACTGGAATAGAGGATAGTGATAACTGTCTTCTACTTAAAGTAGCAGAAACAAACAATTTTAAGTCAAAAAGACAAAAAAAAGACAAAAACAAGTCGAACCAACATTTCAACATGAATGAATAAACTAATAAATAAATGCATTCATAAAAGACAATGGAAGTCTCATGCTGCGTTCACACGAACGTAATTCACGTGTCAAATTCGCATCCACTGCCTCTCTTTTGATGCGCATCACATTTGTTGATAAACTTAATGCTCCTGACGGATGTAGGAGGAGCTACTGTCCAAGGTTTTTAGCCTCATCGCTACATGGAAGCATTGACTGTTTATCTGTGTATCTCATTTGCAGTCAACTCATAAGTCATGGATGACGTTGAGAGATCAAGTTGATTTATTTCAAAGAGCTCTACAAAAACATCAGTAATCACGTCTCTATGTCTGGGTTCATCAGATCATTTAGAGATTCTCCCAGTAGAGGAGCTACACCATCTACAGCAGGATCTGCATCTGAATGACGGACAGTACCTCTGTCTCCCTGTGACACAGTTTGATGACTTGCTGCCCTTAATTAGACAGAGGATAAAAAGAAAAGAATATAATTGTATGGCCCGTAGCCACTGTCCGCCTTCTCCACCCCGCTTGAAGAGCGGTTACATCTTAAGCACAGGTGTGCCTTGATTTTGCCTTGAGGCTCGTGCAACCATCTAATGAAAATGGAAGGTAGGATTGTTGTGTATGTGGTGAGTGTATCATGAAATATTTGTAACATCACCTGTCCACTCATGAAGCACAGGTGATGTTGTCGTACAGTGTCCTTTTCGCAGCACTCTTGTCGATGGTGAGGTGCTCGCATGGTCCTTACTGACCGCGTGGAGGTGATACGTAAGTGCTCCACACTAACTACAACCCTATTGTTCCATGTCCTCATTTCCAACTGGAATTGCAGGACCCATTATGCAGGAGAGCAGGCTTGATGGCAGAAAAGCAGATGAGCTTACAATGAAGAACTGAAAACTAGACACTTAAATAAGGAACCATTAACAGAACTGAAAACAGCTGGAGTGACTGACGGGACAACTCAAAACAAACCCACCACTTAACCCTTGTGCCATTCCTAGGCACTTTAACATTGGGAGTTGGGTCATCTTGACCCACTAGACAGTGCTCTGAACCTTTTTTCTTCAGTGATTTGTGATCTTCACTGGTGTCCATGGATTACATGAAATCTTTCCACCTTTATCCACCTTTGTCATGGTAGGGAGAACTTGTCAATGTAAGGGGGGTCATCTAAGATAGCACAAGGGTTACAAATGTGCATGAATGTTTTAGCCTTACCATCGGGTTGTCTCAATCTTGAAATCCTCTGCGGGTCAACCTACATGCCACACACAGATTTGTCCATTTTTAACCGGCAGACAACTCGTATCCACCCGTAAGGGCAGTTGTAACTACAGCTGAGGGTTAAAATACAAGCACAATTTTTTGACTGGCCTTTACACCAAGCAGCAATGATGATAATCCTAATCCTCCAGAATCACGCTTAATGATCGTAACCCCACCCCCCCACCCTGTTATCATCTTTCCAGATTTCCTTAACTCTCCTTTTCCCCCTTTCTCCTGTGCCCTTCCCCCTTGTCTCGCACATACCTCCCTTCTTTCCACTTCTTCTTTTCCGGCCGGTCCAACAAAAAAAGGAGACACGTAATTATTATGTATAAAGTTTAGCATCAAATACACACCTAGTGTATGTCAGCTGTTGGACAGTACAAGTTAAAAAGAAAAAAAATCCAACACAATTACATCAAATTTGTGCATGTGTCATGACTACCTCATCCAGAACCAGGGTTCTTTTCTAATTGGTCCATATGTAAGACCATACTCTGCATAATTCAATAAGTAGACACTTCCATGTAATTGTAGCCTCAATGTTAATAGGATAATGATTGTTTAGAGAAAGGAAGCATACAATCTAATAAACAGATGAACCCTAAAGGAGTAACCAAACACCCCTCCACACCAGAAGTGGAGGGGTGTTTGGGGTGGAGGGGTGAAATGATTGAAGCTTACAAAAGGATAACTCATCAAAATAAACTCATGTAGTTGAAAAAAGTCATTAATAGTGAAATAAAGAAAATCTGCCAAAGTAGATCACAATAAAAAATATGTACAAAAATCGTTCAAAAGTTTGGTTTCACGAAAGCAAAATAAAAGAAATGGAGGACAGCTTCAACTTTGACAAAGAAGCCTAAACTTGTGTGTTCCTGCTGATGTCTTCATGTTAAATGAGCTAAATTCAAAAAAGAAAACATTTAGTCATCAGATTTCATTTGACCAAAGCAAAGGGAAAGGCTGAAACATTTTGTCATCAAATCCATCTTAAAGGGCCTATATCCTGCAAAATCAACTTTTTGATCTCAATAATGATCCCAATTCCACTTCCACCCTGTTAGCTTTGAAATTTCAAGCTAACCAGAACACAGGTTATTGTTTGAACTTTGGATACAAGTAAGAAAAGAGGAAAAAGTCACATCAAAGAAACAAAGGCACTGGCTAAGACGTTTGGCAGATCCAGACTGGCCTCGTCATGACCTGCGGCATACACAGTGGATCAGAGGAAAAGGTGCAGACGAGCAAGGTGGACAAGGGTTTATTTTCTGTGAAATTATATCAAATATTATTTTAGCTTGGTGTGCAGACTTCTGCTGTGCTCAGCTTTGGCCCACACTGGCTCACTGCAGCTCATGCACAGGAAGTGGATCCCCTGAACTTTTACTCCTCTATAAACTCTAAATGGAAAGTGCAGTTTTTTAGGTGGGAGATGCACAAACTCTCAATGACTCTGTGGATTTTGTCCATTAGGTCTTCTGTCCTACTGACCACAAGCAGGCAGATAAGGTATAATTGAGTTCTCTGCGGAACCTGTCACAATGCTTGCATGCAGACAGACTTGACACTTTTTATGTTTTTGTTTGTCATACACTGTTAAACATTGTAATGTGTTCCTCTCTCCTGGGGCCCTTTTTGTGTTTCACTTCAGGTCAAGTTGTTTAATTTTTTATCCTTGGATCACCTCATTGCCCTCACCATCAAACTTGATAAGCTGCTGAGAACCCGGCGGCGGCGCAACCTAGCCTCAGCGAACATCATGAGAGAGAACAGGAAGACCTACTGCGGCCAGCCAGGTCACACCTGTCCCAAATACCACCCATGATGATCTGCAGGACCGGTGAGTGAACCCGTTCTTACCTGTACACTGCCGATTTCCCTACGCTTTGAAGACCTCGTAGTGGAAGCCAAGGCTAAGATTAACTCTGGGCAGCAGGGAATTTCATTGACCTTTCTTTTGCTCAGTCCCTTTGCTCACCTACAACACTCGAGTGGCTGTCACCACTGTAGACGGACGGCACTGGGGTCAGGCCAGATCTCTCCGCCATCGAGTCCCCTTGTTGTCCCGTCATCCTTGGTCTGCCTTGGCTGGAGAGGCATGATCCAACTGTAAACTGGTCAGAGCACAAACACACATTCTCTTCCGCTTATTGGCGACACTGACCGCAGGAAGGTCTGAGAGCTATGCTCCATCGAGGTCGATTGCAGCCACCACCCTTGCAGAGATCAGCACGACAGGAGAGGTTTAAGGGTTGCAGACTCACTACATGAACCTTCAAAAGACCTTCAATAAGCAACTTGCCATACGGGCCCCTCCACACTGGTCCACGTGTGTTTCCGCTTTCTCCACCTGAGTCGGAGGCTATACAGACCTTCTTTGTCAAGAAGAAAGATGGAGATCTGAGGCTGAGTACTGACAACTGCAGCTTTAATGATGTAACTGTTAAATATCGTTATTCCCTGCCTCTGGTTCCTGCAGCTCTGGAGCAGCTCCATACTGCTCGTTTCTTCACAAAGTTGGATCTGAGGAGTGCCTACAACCTCATCTGCATTTGAATGGGGGATGAATGGAAGACTGCCTTTTCAACCACCACTGGACAATATGAGTATCATGTCTCTGTAACGCCCCCTCTGTGTTCCAAGCTTTCGTCAACGACATCTTCCGTGACATTCCGCAACGCTTCGTTGGCGTCTACACCGACGACATCCTGATCTACACGTTTGAGGAGCTCGTAGCGCAAGTCCTACAGGTGTTACTGCGGCTGATCAAACACCATATGTATGCAAGGGAGAAATGCGCGTTCCCTAAAACCTCAGTCACATTTCTGGGCTATGTGATCAGTGCGCATGGTGTGTCAATGGACCAGGACTAGTTGGAGACAAGCCAAGACGTTCGCGTGCACCTACTTCTCCAGGAAACTTAACGGGGAGCAGAACTATGACGTGGGTGACCAGGAACTGCTGGCCATGAAGCAGGCATTTTCCGAATGGAGGCACTGGCTCAAGAGGTCGACCTTGGCGTCGGAGGGCCCCTCGCATCCGTAGCCGCTCGCAGCCAGGGGCTCTGTCACAAGTCAAAGGTCCTGATTACTGTAGTTGTTGCTCTGATGTTCTCATGTTCATTATTGACCCATGCCTGCCTGACCCTGATTTAGCTTTGTGGACTTTAAGCCACCTGTTGCAATTGGAACCAGCCGTCTGCCTGTTCTTGTGACAGTTGTAATGGGCTTTAAAGCATTAAAACAATGTCCAAACATAAAGGAGTTTAAGAACAAATATAGAAATAAGATTATTGACAAATATGTACATACACAAAACATAAATAAACTGATATATTGTGGATAATTTGAATTGTGTGGGGGTACACTTGGGTGTGTTGGGGATTAAAATGGAACCAAACGAGTGTTTATACATGATAAATGTGTGTCAGTTGTTTCTATGTCTGTGTGTGCATATTTATCTGTATGTGTAGTTTTATGTGTGCATATGTGTATGTGAAAGTGAATGTGTTCTCATTAGAGACGGAACAGCACTATACCATGGGTGGAAATTGTGTGTTAAAAAATGTGGTCTAGACCAGTGATCTACAACCCTTTTCAGCCTGCAGACTGGTTTAATGTAAAAGTTGACGTGTCACGCTGCGGGTGAGCCCAGTCGGGCAATGTTTACTACTCTCCTCTAGGATCCCCACTTACTAATGGGCTGAGGCGGGAGGCCTCTGTCTTGTTCTCTCCCAACTTCCCGGAACATGGGGGGCCCTGGCTTGTGCTTGGGGGATGCCAGGAACTCCCGGGTGTCGGTGGGTGGCTCGTCTGGGTCACTGGGGGCTGTCCAGGGGTAGGGTCCTGTGCTGGGCCCTCTGGCCGTGCTCCTGTGCCTTCCTGCTCTTTGACATAGGGGGCCGTGGGGCGGTCCTGCTGGGTGTCTGCTGTAGGGGGGTTAGAAAAAATCGATTTGGCAATATATCATGATAGTTCATTTGGTTAATACTTGTTTAGATTCAAAATGCTGTCAAGGCAATATTTATTTAATTATTTCTGAGCGTCCTTCAGTGTCTGACTGTTGTTTTCCACTTCAACCTCCGACCGCTAGTTGGCAGCAGAGCACACAGCGCCTCTTTTAGCAGCTCTACTCTGCACAAGACAACAAGAAGACCTCAGCTAGAAGCAGCTTTTTTCATTGTTAAGAGACATGAACTACTTAGTTTTTACTGGGGATGGGAACCGAACCAAAACTCTGTGCCATGTTGCTGGCAGTAACATAACATAACTTGGTGAGTTAAATATGGCAGATAACGTTTATATCTTGTGGGACACAAAAATACGACTTCTCCAGTACCAATAGCAGAACCGCTGAGGTCAGATCTGTCATGGTTAGGCCTGCCTTCTGTTCTTTTCCTGCTGTGATCTCTCCTGTGAGAATCACAGGTGTTTTTCATTAGTTGATTATGATTCTGTTCTATTTAAGGCTCAAGTTTCTGTGTTTCTGTGTCGGATCGTTCTACCTATGTTTCTGTTTCGAGCTGGTTTGCTCTTGGCATTAAAGCCTACTAGTTGGACTTTGGATCTGTGTCGTTTCTTCCTGCTCCTGGGTTGTCTCCCCTGACCCGCCGTGACATTACGATCCGACCATGATTAACCCAGCAGGAAGAACAGGCATGAGGGACATACCTGGTCATTCCACCGAAGGAGACCCAGCCGTTGGCGAGGAGCTGTCGGATCTGGCGCAGGAGATGCGTGGATCTAGGCTCGTCTTGCAAAAACTCAAGGAGCGTCTCCTTAGGCTGGAGCAAGTTTCCTCGTTTCCAACACGTCAAACCCGACTGGGCCATCCAGAGCCGTTTGATGGCACGCCGAAGGACTGCCGGGCGTTTCTCACCTCCTGTCGTCTACATTTCGATTTTAATCCGAGTGAGTTCCCCTCTGAGAAGAGCAAGGTGGCATTTGCTCTTAGCTACTTGACTGGACGAGCCAAGCGTTGGGGTCTGGCAGAGTGGGAGCGCGAAGCGGAGCTGTGCCGCTCCTTTCGGGTTTTTTCCGTCCAACTCCTCACGGTGTTCGATCCCGCGACGTCTCACAGAGCAGCCGCTTCGGAACTCCTCCGCCTTCAACAAGGGGCTCGTAGCGTCTCGGACTTCGCCGTGGATTTCCGGATTCTGGCTGCCAGCACCCACTGGTCCGACGGAGCTTTGGTGGACGTTTTTCTCCTGGGACTCTCGGACGTTCTCAAAGATGAACTGGCAGCGAGGGAGATTCCGGAGCATCTGGAGGGGCTGATCAGTCTCGCGGTGCGTATCGACCGTAGGATGAGGGAACGGGGGCGTGAACAACGCTGCGACTCGGGCTCTCGCCCTTCGCGTCATGAAGGGGTTTCCCCGACTCCTTCCGGAACTCCACGACGGGGTTTCCCCTGTCCCCGGGAACCCCTGGTGCTGGGAACCGGCCGTCTCACACCTGCTGAACGACAGCGCCGCATGGAGGAGGGGCTTTGTTTATACTGTGGACAGTCAGGACACTTCGTGGGCAGCCTCCCAGGTAAACGTCAGGTTGCTCCAATTAGGGAGCTGGTGTGCTTCAAGACTTCCTTTTCTTCTCCTTCACGGCCTTCTACCAAGGTCTTAGTGACTCATGCAGGAGCACAAGAGGAGATTGAGACTCTGATTGACTCTGGTTCGGACGGAGATCTGATCTCCCAGGAGGTGGTTGACAGACTTAAGATCCCTGTGGAGCCCCTGTCTCCCGTTTTAGTAATCCATGCTATAAATGGGTCCATCATTCACAAAGTGTCTTCACGTACTGCTAATATCTCTGTTTCTGTTTCCGGAAACCATACTGAATGCATGCGTTTTTATGTTGTGGAGTCTTTGAGTCCACAAGTAATTTTGGGTTTCCCTTGGCTGAGCAGACATGCCCCTCACATTGACTGGTCTACGGGACGGATATTATCATGGAGTTCTTATTGTTTGCTGAACTGTCTCTCTTCTGCTTCCGTTCGAAACACGGTTGGAGTACAGCAGTCTCCAGATCCGCCTAACCTCAGTAATGTGCCGTCTGTGTATCATGATTTCAGTAATGTGTTTTGTAAGGTCCGAGCTAAGTCACTTCCTTCCCATCGTCCCTATGATTGTGCTATTGACCTCTTACCAGGAACCCAACCACCCAAGGGTCACATTTACCCCCTGTCACCACCGGAACGGGAGGCTATGGACAATTACCTGCAGGAGTGTCTACAGGCTGGGATCATCCGTCCGTCCTCCTCGCCTGCTGGAGCAGGTTTCTTTTTTGTGGGGAAGCGAGATGGAGGACTGCGGCCTTGTATAGACTACAGGGGTTTGAACAGCATTACGGTTCGTAATACTTATCCCCTTCCGCTGCTGCAGTCCGCTTTTGACCTGTTGAGCGGGGCCCAAGTCTTTTCCAAACTGGACCTGAGGAGCGCATACCATCTGGTTCGGGTAAGGGAGGGGGATGAGTGGAAGACGGCTTTCAATACGCCAAGTGGACATTTTGAATATCT